>JARHVA010006083.1:895000-917500 GCA_037957365.1 Torreya grandis | reverse complement strand
TCCTCTTGACAATTAATGAATAAATGAATAGAAAATAAGATTTTCTAGTGCAATTTTGGTAATTTTATTGAATGGAACATACAAAACATATAATATGACCTATTAGGTGAATATAATTTTAATAATAAATTAGTATTTATTTGGTATTATGATGAAATAAGGTGTTTCAAACAATACCAATGAACCATATTGTCCTAAAATAATAGCCTTGTCTAAAAAGTAGAGACATCTAAAATAATAGTGTGAATCAATCTAATAATAAGTCATCAAAAGCCAAGATGGCTCCCAATACACATTGAGGTATTATTTTGTACATTAGAAACAATATTCCTAGTGTTGGTAGTGCTAAGACTAGAGGTCTAAATGTGTAAATGGTGGACATTTTTCTTCCAACTGGGATATAAACAGAAAATTTTCCTAGACCTTCCCTTGTAGACTTAAAAGTCACTTGAGGTTTTGAGGTGAGATGAAATTGGTGACAGATCGACATCAACACCTCATATGGAAAAAATAATCCCAATATTTTACCAAATTTGATCCCAAAGACACATTTTTTGGAATTTAACTAAACTTTAAATGTACTTAGTTTCCGAAATATACTCTTGAGAACTACATGTTTCTTTTCCTGGGTTGATGAAATCTTTTAGAGGTACTATCAGGATCTATTTCTCTTTAGAAGTGAGGATGGTGACACTATTGATCATCCTTTGGTTTTGTTTGGTGCCAATGTTTACACAAACTATTTTCTCAACTAGTGATGGTGATTGATCCTACATGTATGCTAGGGAAGGAGGATGCTTATATTTTTTAAGAGTTTTCATTATGTTTTGAGACTCTAAAAAAAATCAAATGCTTTATTTTATTTATTACTAAGATAAATAGCTGATAGTATGATTTTGGGTTGATCCGATGCTTCAACATCATACTTATAAGTTGAGATAAATTCCTCAATGTTGGCACCTCAGAGATTTTTCACTGATATAAATTTAAGAGGGGATGGGGAAGGTGAACCCAAATGGGTCTAAAATTGAAAGGTTTAGTGAGATGATTGAACATAGGGGTCCAAAATTTCTTCATAATGGGGCGAATATCAAAACTCCACAACCCATTTTAAATCACTTTCTTGTCTTCGATGAAATTGAACAAAATGATGAAAATAATTTTCTAACACAAATATAAATCTAAAGCTTACCTTGAATCAGGGGAGCCAATGCTATCTAGGATTCATGCATGAATAATACAAAGCTTTGGCCATATATTTACAAATCTATAGATTACACCTCTTGATGAAAACCAAGCTTCATTATCTAGCACAACATAAGTTTCCTCACCTCTAAATTACTAGGATTTTTGAAATGTGATGTTGAACATCAATGTATGGGTGACAAAATAAGTGTAGAAAATTACAAATAAATATTATCCAAAAAATAATGATTAAAATCCTTTAATTTTTTTGAAGTAAATTACATTTTATAAAACAAATTAGTATATATTTCTTAGAATTTTTTTAAAAATAAGTTCAGAGAAAAATTTGATTCTATGTATCAAAATATGTTTTATTAAATTTTATTATAACTATTTTAATACAATTTATATCACTTTTATTATTAAAAAAATTGAAATAAATTTATAATTTATTTTTTATTAAGAAAAATTAATATAATTATTTTTTATATTTTATGTTGGTTATTTAATTTTAATTATTTTCTTCTTTTTCAAAATTTTAATTTTAATTTATTTTTTTATCTTGGATTTATCTATGGTTGTACTTTTGAATTGGATATTTATAAATTACAATAAAAACTAGTACAATCATAAACCCTTTTAGTCTTGACCAGGGATTAATTTTCCTTCATTGTCATTTTTAAAATATTATGATGGTTATAACATTTCTATATAAACTATATTAGAATAAAATAATATCAAAAATAAGTTGTATATTTATTAAAATCCTTTTAAAATTTTAAATGGCCAATGCAATCTTAAAATAAATTAGATGAGATACAATCACCACCCAAGCTAGACCAAGTGAAAAAGCATTCATAATTAAAAAACAAATTTGCAACACATGAACAAATGGGGATTTAATAAGATAAATGAAATTAGGATGATAAATTACCATACATATTATTACGTGGATTTTTAGATGATAGTGATTGACTATAAAACTAACTCATAGGGCTTTGATCAGATGGAGTGATGGTTTCACTAGTTAGGACACAACCGACAGAACTGAACTGCTACATAAGGAATGATTTTGTCTGTGATGATTATTAGATATTTATAAAAAAATGATTAAATATGTAAAATAAACTATATATTTGTTTAAATTAGATGGAAATATGTAATCATGTATTACAAAATGTGTTTATCTTTTCCTTTTAAAAACCCTAACAAGGTTTTAAACATAAATATGAGAGACAGAATTGGAAGAACATAAAGTGGGATGAGTTTATTTGGCCTCATAAAAACATTATAACTAATATATACCTACATATCCAATACTTCATAGATAGCCTCATAAAACATGGATTTTTTCCATTAAACTTTGTGTGTGATTGGATCATATACACTATAAATTTATGCTTTCTTTCACATAGGTCCTCATTTGGTATAAGCATGTAATATAAATTTAATTTCATAAAATTAAGATATATAAACTATATATTTTTATTTTTATATGATATGATTTAAATTTTTTTTGTATTGATATGTAGATGAGTGTTATACAAAAATTTCATTTGATGCATATATATATATATATATATATATATATATTATATATATATATATATATATATATATATATATATGAATTTAATTTAAATTAGGAAAAAAAATTGGCATGTAAATCAAACTTTAAGGAGATAACACAAGGACAAAAAGAAATTTTGGGCAAGCCCAATGTTTACAGGCATTTATGCATGGCTCCTTTGTCTTTAAATAAAGGTTTTTTCTAGAAATAAGAAAATTTTAGCTTTCAAGGATTAAGAGACCATAGAACCCTGTGACATGAATACAAATTTTAATAATATAATAACACTTGTTAAATCTAAAATAAAAATGTAAATTTAAAATACTAAAGGAAGAAACATTGAACCAATGTAAAATGCACCAATAAAGTCTAATTTGATATTAGGATCTTATAGATGCAACATAAAAAAAAAAAACCATAGTAATTATGTTGAATGACCAGATTTGGGTGTGTACAACATAATATAAATGTAAATAACATATTTAGAATTTATATGTGATAGACTACAACACAAGTTGTGTGATTGACTATAGGATTATGTGAGATCATATTTTAAACAGGTACTGTTGATGTCTCTTAATAAGTACAAATGTAGATACCACCCTGTTATTTATAGATAGGTAAAATATTTGAGATCAAATCTAAATAATGAATGGGATAGATGAATCTCACATTGAGTAATTTATGTGGTTCATATTTCACCAATATTGATACCCTAAGATTCATCATATGAATCATCTATTTGATTAGTTTGGCATCTAGATGAACAACAGGGTGATGGACAACCAAATATAGATATAGGGCTGACATGTCATCATAATACCAATTGAATATGTTGATGAACTCTTCTAAAAGTGATATGAGTATCTCTTTCTCTTTAGAAGTGAGGATGGCCACAATATTGACTATCCTTAATTTTTCTTCGATGTCAATGTTTACATAAACTATTTTCTCAACTAATGATGGTGATTGATCCTGCTTGTATGCTAGGGGAGGAGGAAGCTGATATTATTCAAGAGTTTTCATGATGTCTTGAAAATATAAAAAAATATCATCAAATGCTTTATTTTATTGACAACTACGAGAACTAGTTAATAGTATGGATTTGGGTTTATCCGATGCTTTAATATCATACTTATATGTTGAGAAGAATTCCTCAATGTTGGCACCTCAGAGAGTTCTCACCAAGATAAATGTAAGAGGAGATGGGGAAGGTGAACCCATATGGGTTTGAAATTGAAAGGTTCAGTGAGATGATTGATCATAGGGAACCAATATTTCTTCATAATGGGGTGAAGATCAAGACTCCATATCTCCTTTTCAATCACTTTCTTATCTTCAATGAAATATAACACAAGGATGAAAATAATTTTACATATCAAAGATAAATCTCAACCTTATCTTGCATTATCTAGGATCCATGCATGAAGAATACATAGCTTTGGCCATAGATTTACAAATCTATAAATTATGCCTATTGATGAAAACCAAGATTCATTTTCCAACATGGCATAGTTTTTTTCCTCTCCAAATTACTATAAATTTATGAAATGTGATGTTGAACATGAATTTATGGATGAATACATGAGTTTATAAAATTATAAATAAATATTATCCCAAAAGTAATGATTAAAACCGTTTAATTTTTTGAAATAAATTGCATTTTATTAAATAAATTAGTATATATTTTTTTAAAAAAAATCTATCAATTAGGTTAAGAGAAAACACTAATTCTATGTATCGAAATATGTTTTATTAAATTTTATTATAACTAGTTTAATAAATTTATAATAATTTTATTATAGAAAAATAAATAAATTTTTTAATTAGGAAAAATTAATATAATTATTTATTATTTTAGTTATTGATGTAACATTTATGTATATATTATATTAGAAAAATGTAATATTAAAAATAATTTATATATTTATTAAAATCATTTTTAAAGGCTGACCCAATATACAAATGTATTAGATGAGATACAGTCACCACCCTAGCTAGGCCAAAGACCAAATTGTCCCCTAGCCAACAAGTAAAACATATATGTCAATAAGCAAAACATATCTACCACCCAACCACATAGAAGAAAGAACAGACTAACTCAACCCAAGGATGACACTAGAACACTCACCATGAAGCCACAGTTAAGACTTCCATCATTACCCAACACCAACCACCTCCATTACCTGACTCTCTGACCCATTTGATGATGAATCCACCATGCATCCACCCAATCATGGATATTACAGGTTGGATTAAAACCATGCACATAGAGGAATTAGAAATTCCTACAGGGGAGGATCCAACCTAGCTTCACTTAGTTTAGAGCCTAGAGCCCTCACTATAGGAAGCATTAGATGCCCACCCCCATACATTCATTATAAAATCCTTGTTGCTGTAAGGACCCTCGATAACCTCCTTATGCCTACCATAATTTTGGTCACATCTAGATGAGCCAAGGACATGCCTACCATTATTATATTATGGAGTTTCCCCTAAAATTTTTCCATGAAAGAAATCACCACACAAAAATGATCCTCAAGCTCATGAAACAATGTCAAGGGAATAAACCTATAATCATAATTAACCAAAAATAGAAACACATGCATGCCCTTGATTGCAAAGCCATCAATTACTTTTTGCCATGTAATTTTTTTATCTTGGCTTCACCAACCTCTTGACCACCTCTTTCACCAAGTACTTGTTCTTCATTGGTAATAATAAGGATGCCACATCCATGTTTAGTGTCACCCTAAAATGAGTCTCAACTAATATCATGCCCACAATCTCCTTATCTTCTTCCATTAATGGCCCTAACTGTATGATGAAAAATATTTAACCTCGCCTCACTCACACTACAATCAAGAGACATTTCCAACTTCTTAGATGCCACCTAAAGCAATGGATTGATTATTGCAATCTAGGCCAGGCATTCTAAGATCACTTAGCACACAACTCATTTACCACTCAAATAAAAACACAACACCCAAATACTATAGAATTTTAAATAAAATTAAATCACATCCAAATATACGGAATATTCATAATATAGAAGAAATAAGAATTGAAAAAAATAAAAAAAACTTCTTCAAATTATTGGAATCATTCTCCTTCTCCTTCTCCTTGAAAATAAAGATCAATTACAATGTATTAATAGAATTTCATGTGAACATGCTTTCCTAATTATTAAATATAATATTTTAAATTTATCGAAATAATAATTTTAATGTAATATCAACTAAAACTAACTCTAGCCTTTGTAAGGCTTTAATTTTTTCTAAAAATATATTAACTAAAAATTAACTAACTATCTAAATTTAACTCCACAAAAACTATTCGTGCAAACTAAATTTACACTAATAGTCTATAATAAAACTGAGTGAACTGCACTTCAACATCACTTTTCAATATACTCCCCATTGATGTTGAGAGGGATCATAATTTGATCTCTGAGTGTCAAAAACTGATCTATTGCAATAGATTTCATGAAGATAGTTGCTAATTATTCTTTAGTGTTGATGTATCTCAATTCTAATACCTTATTCTAAACTAAATCTCAGATAAAATGATGCTTTAAATCAAAATGTTTTTTCCTACTATGATGGACTAAATTCTTGGCCAATTTAATAGAACTAATGTTATCACAAAAATTAACTGTGGACTAAAATTGAATCTCTCCAATTTCTTCAAGAAGTTTTCTAAGCCATAATGGTTGTATACCTACTAAAGTGACTATAACATACTTTACTTATGTAGAACAGAGGGAAATTATACTTTGATTTTTTGAGCTCCAAGTAATCAAACTAGAGCCAAAAGAAAAACAATTCCCAGATATTGACTTTTGGTCATCAAAACTACCTCCCTAATCAAAATCACTAAAACCAACAAGATTGAACCTTTTAGAAGTGTAGTAATGAATACCAAAATCTAGAGTGCCTTTCACATACCTCAAAATTCTCTTGGCTACCTTCATATGTATTTCTAATGGCTCTATCATATACCTTGAAACAAGTGAAACTGAATAAGCAATATCAGGGCTTGTGTGAGTTAGAAACATATAGCTTCCAATAAAAAAACTATAGGCTGACTCATCAACTCTTTCAGCACCATCATCTCTACACAACACAACTCCATGAGCAACTAGAATGGAGACTGGTTTACAATCAACCATATCAAATTTATTCAACATATCATTAGCATACTTTGTTTGATAATTAAAAAATTTATTCTCCCTTTGATAAACCTCCATTCCTAAAAAGTTATTTCATGAGGCCTAAATCTTTCATCTCAAATTCGTTCATCATGGAAACTTTGAATTCATCCTTCATCATAGAATTGATACCAATATACAACAAGTCATCAAGATACAAACTTAGAATTAGAATATTATGACATTCTTTTTTGTAGTAAAGGGTAGGTTCACTCTTACTTCTTTGAAATCCATTCTCTTGAAAATATCCATCAATCCTAGCATATCATGCTTTTGGTGCTTGTTTGAGGCCATACAAAGCCTTCTCTAACTTGTAGACATGATTTTCTTTTCTTTACATTTGAAAACCTTATTTCTATTTCACATATACTTATTCTTCTAAGTACCCATTAAAGAATTCGCTTTTCACATCCATATGATAGATGCTCCAATTATTTTGAGCTGCTAATGAAATCAAAATTCTAATTATCTCTTGTCTTTCTACTGGTGAAAATCTCTCTTCATAATCAATTACATACTTATGTGTGAATCCTTTAGCAACTAATCTCGCCTTATGCCTTTCAGCACTTCCATCACTATTACCCTTAGTCTTGTAGACCCATTTGGTGCCAATCTTCTTCTTGTCATGTGGAAGCTTTGTAAGCTCTCAAGTCCCATTCGTATGAATAGAATCCATCTCTTCTTGCATTGCTTGCATCCAAACTTTATTAGTATATGCATCTTCAAAACATGATGGTTCAAAATCAGCCTTGGTAAGTAAAGCAAAATTCAGTGTCTCACCTCCGGTATTTTCTTCATGTGCTTGATTTGAACTCCTTTGATAAATGTCACTCAATCTTCTTACCTTCTTTGTAGAACTAGGGCTTGAATCTGGACTTACACTTGGAATTGAACAACTAGATGATGGGTTACTTGGTGGATTTGTATCACATGGAACAAAAATATTAATGGGCTGCCCATGATCAATATAATCCATAATAACTTCATTTAAAATATATTTTGACTTCTCCATGTGGCCTTTTTGATGACCATAAACTCCCCCTTCATAAAAAATCACATCTCTTGACACAATAAGCCTTTTAGTGAGAGGATTATATAACTTATAATCCTTAATTTCCTCACTATATCCAACAAAAGTCATGAATCACTTTTGGGATTTAACTTTTGCCTCTTTTGATTAGGAACATGAACATAGGCTAAGCAACGAAAAACTTATAAATAATTAACATTTGGATTTTTCTCATACCAGGCTTCATACGGAGTTATCCTATTAAGTGCAATAGTGGGACTCTAATTGAGAATATATATTGATGTAGCAACTTCATCTCCCAAAAAAGAATTACTTAATCCCTTTTTTTTAGCATGTTTCGTGCCATCTCCACCACTGTATGATTCTTCCTTTCAGCTACACCATTTTATTGAGGTGTGTATGCAGTGGTGAGTTTTCTTCTGACACCATGCATATCACAATAACCTTGAAAGGATTTTGAACAAAATTTTCCTCCATGATTAGTCCTTAAGCATTTGATTTTGCACCCTTTGACATTTTCTACAAGGGCTGTAAACCTCTTGAATGTCTTAATATCTTTACCTTTGGTCTTCAAAAAATAAACCCAACACTGTCATGAGTAATCATCAATAAAAGTAATGAAATATGATGACTCACCCAAACATTTTATCTCATAGGACCAAAAATGTCTGAATGAACTAATTGGAGTGGATAATGAGCCCTCCATGCATTGCCTTTTGTAAATTTATCTCATGCATGTTTTCCTTTAGCACATCCTTCATAAACTTCCTTGTGCTCTTCAACATTAGGCAAACCAAAAACTAATGTTTGTGACGTTAGAATTTTCAAACTATGAAAATTTAAATGCCCATACCTGAAATACCACAACCAACTTGTATCCTCATATGCCATATTGACAAGGTTCCGGTTATGTTCACCAAACTTCAATGGGAACATCCTATTCTCTATCATAGGCACAACTTTTACCACCCTATTTCCTTGATTCTTATCATAAATTATACATTGTTGATTTTCAAATACAACTTTATAACTTTTATCACATAATTGTCCAACACTCAACAAATTATGCTTTAACTTTGGATTGTAATAAATGTCTTTAACACTCTTCATACCTTCTTTTGTATGGACTTATATAGCTCTTTTTGCAGCAACTTGCAATGATTTGTCATCACCAAGCTTAATCTTAGATTTAAAACTTTCATCCATTATAGAAATACATTTTTCATTCCCTGAACTGTGGTTAGAACATCAAGAATCTAAATACCAAACATCTTTAGAAACATTTTCAGCTTTGTCATAAGATAAAAATAAATTATCTAGAGGATTATCATCACCTTGAGCATAATGAACACTTTTATCATTATTACCTTCTTTTAACCTACACTCATAATGATAACTAAAGTGGCCATACATGTTACAATGATAACACTGGATATTTATTTTATCAAATCAGCCTCTACCTCTTCCTCTGAAACCACCTCTTCCTTGAAAACCACCTTTGCCTCTATTTCCTCGATTAATTATGATTTTGACCTCTACCTTGGTCTTGATTACTTTTGATGCTACTATTGGCATCTTCATTTTTTGTTATTTGTAATTTAGAGGAAAACTATTTCTCATCACTTTTTCCAAATGAATCTCTCAATCTTTCTTCATGAGACATCAATGATCCAACTAGATGATCAAATTGAAGGGTAGACAAATTCTTACTTTCTTCTATTATTATGGAAACATGGTTCCACCTTGGTGTGAGAGTCGTTAACACCTTTTCAATCACAACCTCATTGTTCACAATTTCACCAATTCTAGCCATCTTATTGACCACATATTTTACTCTGACACAATAGGTACTCACAGTTTCAGCTTCTTGCATCTTCAAATTCTTGAATTCTCTCTTCAATGTCTGTAACTTGATAACTTTGACTTGATCACTACCTTGGTAATCTTCTTTTAGAGTCTTCCAAGCATCCTCTACTATCTTTGCTCCTACAATTCATGGAAATAGGCTCTTATCTAGAGCTATTTGAATATGAAATAAGGCTTGAGCATTCTTCTTCTTAGCCTCCTTCTTAGATGTTTTATCATTTGCTATGAGGGCATTCCAATCAGCTGGCTTTGCATAACCTGATTCAACAATCTTCCACAAATCCTTTCCTATTAAAAAATTTATCATTTTGATACACCAATAATCATACTCCTTTCCATCAAATTGTGGAATGGGAAAAGAGTTAGAATTTGACATGATAATTTTTTGGCAAAATTCCAACTATTAAATATTTAACCCAAAAAAAACCTGCTCTGACACCAGATGTAAAATTTTAAATAAAATTAAATTATAGCCAAATATATGCAATATACATAATATAGAAGAAATAAAAATTGCAAAAAATAAAAAATAAAACTTCTTCTTCAAATTATTGAAATCATTCTCCTTCTCCTTCTCCTTCTCCTTGAAAATAGAGATCAATTACAATGTATTAATAGAATTGCATGTGAACATGCTTTTCTAATTATTACATAAAATATTTTAAATTTATATAGATAATAATTTGTATGTAATATCAACTAAAACTAACTCTAGTCTTTTTAAGGCTATATTTTTTCTAAAAATATATTAAATAAAAATTAACCAACTGTTTAAATTTAGTTCCACAAAAATTGTTCATGCAAACTAAATTTACACTAATAATCTAAAAATAAAACGGAGTGAACTGCACTTCAACATCACTTTTAACCAAATACATCATATCCAAAGTCATTAATGGCTCCCCACATTAATTGACAAGGCATTAAAATTCCTTTTCACGTGTGATGCTCAGGTTAATGATAGAGGCTTAATGTGATACGAACAAGTTCCCTCCACCATTAATTATTCAAATAACTCTCAACAAACCTCATAGATTTGAGAACCAACCATAAAGGCTCATTGCTATGCACATGATTATGAAAATTAGAAGTGAGTGTACTAAATGGAACCCGAAGGACTGCATTTTACCACTCCCTACACACGTATTTTAAAAAATATGTACCAAAAAATGGTAAAAAAACATGAGAACTTCAGAACAGTAAAAGTAGCTTCATTATTATTCCAATCTCAACAATTTCGGCTTTATAAGAAAATAACTTGTCAAGCAAGATTGGATGCCCTTTAATGGCAATCCATCTGTCCTCGACCTACGAGGTGGCCTTTTGTTTTGTTAGAAGACAATTCATGTAAGAAATAATATTTCCTATGGAATCACATCCACACACAAAAGCATTTTCTCCGCACATAGTAACACATCTAATAAAAATAACTATCGTACTCTCCTGAGCAAATTTTGTTCACTATTGTAATCCATCATCGACTACAAATACAAACGGCCATCCGCAGTTATAACGTTTCTATCCAGTCTACTACTACATCTCCATAGATCTTCCAAGAATGTCCATATTCACGTCCTCACGTCAAAAACCCGTGCAACTCCATGGGTTATAACAAAAAACTTTGAGTCAACAAAAGCATCGGAGCAGCATTCTTCCAGTTGTTTCATATGAGGAATAAGCTCCCACCTATTTTCGTCTAGATGATAAACTGCTACCTCACGCTCAATAATTATATGTATGATCTCCCCTACTACAATGTATATGAATCCTTCAGGAGATACAGAGTAGGCAAAATGAGCTCTTGCAGTGAGTATTTTAGTGCACCGCAACCATTCATTTGAAATAAAATTATACACTAAAACTAAGTCAGTTAGCTTCCTTTCTAGTAAATTATTGGGATCTAGTACATAACTGCTCGTCAAATTTAGTTTATCGTTAACACACATACACTCATTCATGTATAGAACACTAAATTAAGTAGGAATAGGAGCAAGCCATTCGCACCTATTTTGAGTAGGGTAATATAAAATTAGCTTACTATAAATGTCAACCAGGCATATGCAGTGCTCCCGTATCCCAAAGTGCTTCATGTCTTGATAGGACAACGGACTATTCAACACATCCTTCCAGCTTTTGTTGACACCTTTGACGTCATTGCGCCATTCGTATGGCACTCTCAGGAGACACTCTCCACCTAATTCTTCTGGAAGTTTAGGAAATAGATAACCATTTCTCTGTCGAAGATGAAGAAAACACATAAACATATAGTGTAAGAAAACACAGAAGGAAATTATATAGTAGCATTTCTGTAAAGAAACAAGACAAAATCAAGCATCGGAAATAGGAGCGGTATAAATTGGGACAGAAACATGCTCTTTATTTAGAAATGTGTTAGTTAAATTTTTTAGTGTTAATTTTCTTTTTATAAAATTGGTGTTGTTTATTTACAATGGCTTAACTCGGCTCTATTAATATTGAAATATCCTATTTATATACTTAATTACATAAACTAAGTGAGCCTAGCCAAGATTAATCACAGCAACTTTGCAAATTAACTTAAATATAATATTAATATTAATTTGCATAAGAGTAAAAAAATTTAAATTAAATTTATATTATTTTGTTTTAATCATGCCAAAATATTCAACATGTCTTTTACATAGATTCTATTATTCTAATGATATGAATAAAGGTAGTTTAATGCTATGAATATATTGGATATCATGTGAATATTCTAATTATGGACTTAATCACTTAAATTTAACATGTTTTAATATGTTCATTATCATAATTAATTTATTGAGTCCTTTTATTTGGTTGGGCTGTAAAAATTATCTTGTAAATAGTAAGTTTGGTAATGTTTGGTTTTAGATTGATATGTTGTAGAACAAGGTAGTCGTTTGTATGTTCAATAAAACACATTCTATTATTTGGAGTATGGTTTGAGTTAATATTAATGAAGCATAATTTTATATTTTAATTAAATTTTAGTCGAACGTTATTTCTTAAAGTTAAATATTCTAAAAATATTTTAATGTTATTTTTTATAGATATTTTTTATAATTTTAATTTTAATAAATTTGAGCTTAGATGTTCTTTGTTTTTATTATATATAAATTATAAACTTGTTGTACAAGGTATCTATAGTTGTAATATGTATAGGTTAGAGATTTTTTGAGATATTTTTTAAGTTAATTTTGTTGGATATATTTTGAGTTGGCTTTAATGAATCCCTATCTTTTACAATTAATAACTTTATACCTAAGGTTATAATTAAGTTTTTGTCTAGTTTTACTTGTTAATATTAGATATTCTAAACTTAACTTAGAATCACCCTCTAAAGATGTCCTCTATATGTGATTTTAAATCAAATTCAATACCTTGAATTTTAACAAATATGAATTTAAGGTGATTTTAGAAGGTTAGTTAAAAAAACTTTAGAAGGTGACTATAGAAGGTTAGTTAAAGGAAATTTTAAAATGTGACTTGAAATGGTTAAAATGGTGTAGATTATTATTTCCATCTAGGCACTTTTAATTAGTGGGGCACTACATTATCAATGCTTGGAAAAAAGATCAAACACTTTCTTCAACAGTATATCAGATGTCATGTATTAGGGATACTCCTTCGAGATGATACAAATATCCATATCTATGAGTGTATGCAACCCATAAAAACTGAGTCAATCTAAATATTATATATCAAGGCCTCAATGAAACTCAGTGTATAATTTTTATAAAAAAATTAATAGAGCCTAATCATTATTTTGGTATTAATGATGGGAATAAACAAACCTAGGGTAAATCTGAGATCCCATAAGAGAACAAGCACATTTGGGCATAGATTAATTAATGAACCTATAAAGTTTGATGTAACTCATAAAGAATTATCTTTTAATAACATCTCTAGTTGTGCTTTATTATGTACGTACTTCAACATTAAATTTACCCTCACATTATTTCAGGATTGAGAGTATCATCAATATTCAAATACCATGGTTGTAAGGGAATCTAAGTCCTTTGCATCAAAGAAGCACTAGGATTTTTTTGATTTTTTTTTGTGGCCTAAAACAAGTGCCAAAATTGATAGAATGAGTTCCATGAGACAAAATTGGTTTCAGATCTAGAACTTCCTCAATCTTGATTGAGTCATTTTGATCTTATTTGACCAACCAGTCAAGGCTTTCTTCTAAGGTTGTTAGCTTAGTATCAATGGAAGATAATTGAGTGATAAAGGCAGATATAGCACCATGTATTGTTGTAACCTTGTCATGAGTAGACCTGATATAATTGAGAGCTTGATCTGTATGATTCTAAATATCACTCCAAACTTCCCTAACATGATTTGTATTGTCTTCAATAATGGTTAATCTATCTAAACTATTTATTATGGATAAAACATCTTTACACAGGGCATCAAAATTTTATACAAGGTGTGCATTAAATCTAGATAAGTAATTTTTCTACCTGAATTCATTAGAGGGTTCTACCTCTCCTTGATAAGCTACAAAAAAATAATTGATAACACCTTCTTGCTATTTATATACACTTGTGTGAGGTGACCATCTTCCACCTTTATATAGATTAACTTGATTATATGTATAAAATTCAAGAGTCTTTTCTCTGGGAAGACTCATCATAGTGGATGGTAACTAATACTTAGGATCATGTCTTTGATTAACATCTTCATCTTCTATAGCAATATGGCCAGATCTAATAGTCTTTTTGAAGAAGAAGACGAAGATTTTGGAGATGATATTTTGCTAGAACTATTAAAAGAAAAAGATCTAGGTACAATATTAATGGTACGTCCTCAATTTTATGGACATTAGGTTGACCCTTCATTTTCAGTGATACATTCTTCAACCAATCAGGCTTCTAGTCAGAAGGAATTTCAATAGACTTTATCTACCCTTTTTGTAACTGGATAGTTCTACTTAATCATCAAGCATAAGGTAATTTTTCTAATATTTTAGGGTGATTTGTATTGGTCATATTATAAACAATAGTTAAATTAATGGAGGCATACTTGAATTCTCCAAATATGTCAAGACTCAATAAGGAGGTAAACAATTCCCAACAATCTAAAGAACCATGTTGCACTTCTTTACAGTCCTTGTCATAGACTGTGACAAAAAGGTTTGGACAAAACTCAAAATAAATAAATTTATTATTTATTCTACCAAGATTAGATAATTGACAAGCATGTTTAAAACTATCTTGACATCTATCACAGAAGCCTAAATATAAAACATGCTTTATATTGCTAGGAATCAATGGAGTTGTGAGAACTCAGATAAGACCAAAATGGACAAATTTGACATCTTCATGAGAGTGGATATAATTAATTTTAGACTTAGATAGAAAAGATAACAAATTTGTTTGGAAAGTATTTTTGGGCTTATAACTCAGAGTGAGTTCAATGGATTTGATTCAGGGTTTAACAAAAGATAAATAGGTACTATTATACACCAACATAAACTTCAGAGGTTCAGATTTCTTATATACTTGGGAAAATTTTATAATAGGGGTTTATACAGACTATTTTCTTTTTTAAGGGATTCTTCTATAACTTTGATGTCAGGACACTCAGAGAGTTATTCTAGGACAAAAGGAGGTAATTCATATAATTCTTCAAATTTAGACTCATTCATGATTTCAAGTGTAGAAGATTCTTGGGATTTTCCAAATTCCATTCTAAGAGATTAAGGTTCCAAAAAGTGAGAAAATCTTCTAGACATGGAACAAATTTTACAGAGGTAAAAGGGGCCTAAGACAATTTTATAATCATCTAATGACTCGATGCAAAAACCTCCCAAAGTAAATTTCAAATGAAGGAAACTTAAAAATTAGACATAGATTGAAAAGAATTTCTTACAAATCTTTATTTGCTAGATCTTTTCACAGGCTCTGATACCAATATTTTTCATGTCAATAGACACTCCTTTCTGTGCTGGTATTTTTGAGTAGAAAACCCATGATAGGAGGCAGGGGTTAAATGGATACAACTTCGATATTACTAAATATGCAAATCTTACACTCAAATATTATAATATTTAATCTATGTTTATGATTCTCAGGTTCCCAAGAGGGAAAGAGAAGATCATTTCCCCAATATTTTAAGGTTTATTTAACTACATTGATAATTTGTTTTATAATCCCCTCTAGTAGAAGGTTATCACAAAATGTGTTATACTATAATGATTTATAAATAAATTGAGACAAATAAATCAGCCATGATAATTGTATATATATTTAATACAAAAATAAATTTATAAATTAATTTTAAATCAAAATATGAAAATAAATAATTCTCTTCCTTCTTCTCTTTTCATAAATTAAATTAAAATAGAAAAGATAAAGAAAAATTTAACGAAAACTCTACCTAAAACTTTTTTTTTTTTTTTATAAATTTGAAAATGAGAAAATGGTTAAAAATAACCTACTAACCTATAAGCTTATAGATATGAAAACATTTATAAAGTTACCAATTATGTTTATAAATAACATCCAAAGATGTTGCATGAATACTAATATGAAAGGTACAAGGTTTTATCATGAAACATAGATGTGGCAAAAAATAAATTGGGAAATGAAAAGTTTTAACTCGTGTATAAAAACAAGATTTTGGATTGAAATCCATGCTAATAATGTTGTGGAAATTTAGTTCAAATCATTTATAATTATTGATGTTACCACCTAGTGGGACAGTGTATGATGTTATAATTCAATAATTTTGGATCCTTAGTGTCCTTTATCATCTCTTATTTCCACAAATTGATGAGATTATACTTATGTAAAATTGAATTTTATTTACATAAAGAATTGCTAACTATTTAGAAATAAATAAATATATAAAAAGTTTATCTGAATTTTTCTTCATCCCCATTATTAGTAAGCTTCAACAAAATAAAAATTTATGTTTTAATATATATTTTTCTTTAGTAAAACAATTATCATTTTTTTTTCATTTTTCTCCTTTGAAATGATGAATTACACTATGTGTTTTTATATAGGAATCATTTGGAAAACATTTTATAGCAAATATGGATATATGTTTGAGTAATCAGTGATGGTAGGAGCACATTTGGTGAGTTGAGAATGATCACTATAGAATTACACAAAAGGGAAAAAAATTTAGATGGTATATATACCTAATGAGATCATTTGCATGTTGAAATAAGAAAAACTAAATAATGTGATGATTTGGAAGAGGTTGAAGGTGACTATCAAAGAGTCTCATGGATAGAGAAAATGTCAAATTATCAAATGACACAAAAAAGGGTAGAAGAATGGGGAAGGTGACTGATCAAGACTCTATAAAAAAAATCACATTATATTGATTAGGAGCTCTAGGGGCCTATTAAAATTAGGGTAGCTATAGGTCTAAGTCATCTTCCTTTAGGGAAGGTTATGTCTAGTGTGATAAGGGAATTCATGAAGGCTCCTCCTAAAGAGAGATTAGATCCTTGACTTCAATTTTTTTATTACTCTTCCCAATATTTAGGTATTAGGTTTTTGGGAAAGAGAGATCATTGGAAAATTTATTGGAAAATGTTTGTCAATAGGGTAGTCAAAATTTTGGTCAAGAATAAATGTGGATTCAAATTTAAAATTTATATCCAATTTATTTTTAATTATTTATCCTAATCATGATTTGAAAAATTATATCCTAGATGGTGTCCCTTTGTTTATAAATGGGGAATCCCTTTGGTAAAAATAATGGATCCTTAATTTTGAATCATTAAATCCAAATATTGATCTCCACCCCACATGTCTTTGGTTGTATTTTATTAATGTAGAATATTGGAGTGAGAAGTGCTTAAAAAAATTCATGGAGGGGTTTTCTAAATTCCTTCAAATTGACCTAGAAATAAAAGTAGGTACATTGGCCTCTTGTTCTATATTGTGTTTGTAATTGGAATTGTATGAAGGTATACGAAAAATAATTTTTATCAAATATCAAAGTAAAAATTAGTGCTATTAGTTTCATATTAAAAAGATCCATTTTTGATGGTTAAAGATTTGTTATATTGGGCATATGAACAAAGACTATACTTCTTTTAGTAATCAAAAAATATAACAAGAAAAAGTAGAGTTTTTGAATAAAACTAAGTGGAAAATAGTGATAAATAAGTTGTGTAAAATTATCTTAACATTGAATGCCTGGATTTTGATGAGACTCTAATGTTGATGAATGGAATGAATCAATGGAATCCCTAACCCCCAACACTATGTTTAGATAATGCAAAACTATTTCAAATTAAATAGGTAAAGTTAGTAAAATTAATAATGATACCATCTAAAAATAACACTTCACATACATAAAAAAGGGCCTTTCCTCTAGGTTCATAAAGGAATACTACATAGAAATTAAATTTGATGATAAGGGACATGAAAATAATGACTGTGAGGAAGAGGTATAGTCAAAATATATTCTCACAATATTCAATACTCAAGTTACCTCTTCTCTACTTCAAATTGTGGGAAAAAATTCAAGTTGGGTCATAAATATAAGATAAATAATTCAACAACAGAAGTCTCGAGTGGAAAATAAAATGTAATAAATATTTTTCTTTAGTTTTAAAAAGTAGGGAGTGAAATTATTATCTCACTATCCATGAACATCGTATCATAGGATATATTGTCCTTAAATCCCTTAAAAATAAAATCTTGGTAAAGCATCGACTTCTATCACTAAATCCATATATGAACTATTAATTCTAGAAATGAAGATGAACATCACAGATGCAAATGTTTTAATGAGTAAAATCTTAAATTTATGAAGTGAGATATATTAGTTGTTAATGGTTACTTAAGGGCATTAGTTTTTTTTTTCACCATCTTTAGTATTAATTGAAACTTTTAGCAAAGTCCTATGTTTGTAGCTTCATAAATTAGTATATTTTTTTATTGGCTATGCCTTTTACTCATTAATGTATATGGTCCTATTACTTTAGTCCTAATAATATATTTTTTTGGAATAATATTACCTTAAATTATATTTAATATATTTAGATAACTATTTTCTAGGATGGGAGTTCAATGCAATTCTGTCTAGTACCAATAAAAGAGGTGGAGTCCCCCATTCCTCACAAACTCACATTGAATTTTATAGGTTTGTTTTTTCGAATAGTCTATTAGACATGGCCCCAAAAAATGTAATTCTCTCCTAGATAGTCAAAATATTGGGTTTTAGTAGCATATTTGAGTACTTAGATAGGTTCATGGTAACCTCTCATTAGTTGAAAAAGTGAATGCATATTAGAAAGTAAGATCCTTCCAATATTTGGTATAGACCATGCCCCATGGATAATCTCATAGAAAAAATCCCCTTCATGTACAAAGCTCTATGTCTTAGAGACATATGTAGATAAAGGTGACTTTTAAAGGGCCTCATGGATATATAAGAGGTCAAATAGAAATTAGATGGTTAGATTTGGATAAAATGGTAGAGGAAATGGAAGGCAACTGATTAAGTTTATAGTGAAAAATCACCTTCGATTGATATGGAGCTCTAGGCATGTATTCAAATTAGAATGGCTAGAAGGATGTAATAGATTCCTTTAGGTAATATTTTATCTAATGTGATAGGATAGAATGCATGTTTTGATTAATCATTATTATGATCTACACTAGGAGTGTGGAAAGATATTACATAATTTAGGTGCATTTGAGGAGAGAGTATGGGAGATATATAAATCATGTAGGCCTACGTGATATTTGAGATCCTCTACATCAAGATATTTTATGCATATTTATATCTAGGTAGTGATGATGATTCATATACATCTATGGATATTCTCCAAACATATGACTGAGGTTTTTTTATTTTTTTTATAAGACTTTTTATCATTTTGATATATATGTTCACATTTATTGATTATAAATGGTCTCTAAATAAATGTATAACATTAATTATTTATGATTTAGTATGCTCTACTGTGTACATGTATGATTCAATACTTGTATTTGATAGTTACACTTGATAGGAAATATTGGGAACATATGTTAGATTTGGAATGTTAGTAATAATAAGATAATCAACATATGAAATGAAATATAGTTATAATAAATAAAGCTCAACTATAATTATCTAGTGGTAATTGAGTTAATTCTCATATTTATATCATGGTAATTGATGTAACTGTAAGCTATGTAGTTATAGAACATGTATCTATACATACTAGTTGTGGTACCCAAATCTATTCTATATATATGCAAATAATACCTAAAACATTTTGGTAAAGGCATCATCTACGTGTCCCTCAATCGATATATCGATCTACCAATAGTTCCTTGGTAATATTAGTGTGGGAAATATTGGTCATGGTAGAGGTGACACTAGGTTCAGGAGTTCTAATGGTTAAATTTTATGAAGGCTAATGGACTGCACCTTCATAAAAATAAGAGAAAATTAATGGATTGATATTTTATTAATGAAATTTAGAATGCATGGTGGAAGGAAACCTCCATGTGTCCTTCAAAATTGAAATAATGCATCAATATACAAGTTTGGAAATATTGTACATTTAAGTTTATAACAATTGTTATCATGATGTCCGTTAATACCATGGTAAGTATATAAGGGTTTTCCTTTTACCTTTTCAAATATTTCTAGTGGATAATAATAGTTAGGAGAAAATCTAATCAACTACCTATCCAACAATTCATGTACTATACCATGTGGTCCATATCAAAGCTAATAAAATTTTACGATAGTTAGTAGAAGAATAATTTTGAGTTGTAATAGGTTTCCTATATGTTGATTCCTTAAAATTATTTAAAAACTTTAATGTAGGTTCATTAGTATGTAAAATAGGTTTTATGTTCATTAAGGAGCATGGATATATATACACTTCCAAATATAAGACATCAAAGGAGGTGAATCACTTGTGTAATTATCTTTATCTAAGTGGAAAAATGATACACGTACTAAATATTATTTTAACTTAGAAATATAAGAGGATATAGTTTAAGTATTAAAATATATCCTTAAACCAAATAAAATAGTCTTGAAGAGGTTTAATATAGGTTTATCCTCATTTTAAATCAAGGTTTGAAAATGTTCCAATGGTACTTTGGGAATCTTGTGTTTATCAGAATGAAATAAAATTACATCCTCAAACTTTTTTATTATTAGTATGGACCCATTTTAAAGGCTATAGAACAAACTAAGGAATTTCTTAGTTAAGATCCCATAGAAGTTTTCTAACAACAAGCATCCATATTTTTCATAATGGTCAAAGGAGTGTATATATTATTTCATATGATTTTTAAGATTTCCTTTGCCATCAAAGTTAAATAACATAGGTATGACAAATTTGGAAGGATAGGGATATTAAAAAAATTCTTGAGTAAGGGGTTGATCCTCTAATATATTGTCATCAAAGGTATCCTCATGGGAGGAAAATTTCAACTTAAGAGTATTAATTTGTTAATGAAGATCTCCTATGGTGGTTATCATAGATAGAATATCATAGGATAAGGTAGTAAATAACTTGAATATTTGCTTAGAGGTTGTAAACTACCATCCATATGAAACATAAGAATACTATTCTCTTTGCCACCCTCTAAAATAGGATCATCACATGAGTTTGAAACATTAAGTAAAGTAGCATTACTGACTAATGTTGTCATGATTTTTGAAAATGGATAAAAATTGGTGGAAATTCAATTTTTAATAAATGGCAAAAAAATTTGAACTAAACCCAAAACTATTAAAATTTTGAAAAAATCTAAATTGTTAAATAATTAGTTAAAAATTTATGGCTAAATTTCTTTACACCCCAAATTGTTTTAAAATTAATTTAAGAATCCCATGTAAGAGGTTGCTTAATAGTTCATGTAATTTACAAAAACCATTTAACTTTTTACAAGTTGTGCAAATTGTAATTTCCTTTTTCTGCTTGGTGCAAATTAAAAAATCAATTTTGTGGTCTGTGCAATTTGTAATTTTGTTTTTTAATTATGTGCAAATTGTAAAAACATTTTGAGCTTCCTCTTTCTATGCAGTTCAAAATTGTATTTTTGTAAGTCATGTAAATGCAAATCATGCTTTCCCAAATCATGTAAATACAAATCACATTTCCAAAATCCATGTAAATTCAAACTTCCACATTGTAATTAAATTATTCAATGATGCAAATTTCCATTGTAAATTAAAGTCTCTTTTTTAAACATGAAAACAAACTCATTTAATTTTCCTACTAATCATGAAAATATAATTATTTTTTCAAGTAATGTTAATAAAAGATTGTCTTCCCTTGTAAAATATTTTTTCAATTTTCATGTTTAACTCTATCAATTTTAGCAATTTAAAAATTAAATTTTCATTCATGATTTATCCATAATCTATCGAGAAAAAATATTTCTAGGATCATGTAAGGGAAGCTAATAAACATAAAGAAGGTATTTTAATTTCTTCCTCAACCATAAAAAGGTCGTATAATATTGCCCAATAAAAAGAAACAAACTTCATAGCAAATATTTTCATTAAACCAATGGTCGTGCAAATTAATAGAGAGTTCTTATAAAAAATTTGACATATCTCTACTCATGGAAGAACATGAAAAGTCTATAATTATTTTTAAAATTTTCAATTTTTTTCCTCTTTCCTCCCAAGACAAGTTGTATGACT
>JARHVA010006083.1:877500-890000 GCA_037957365.1 Torreya grandis | reverse complement strand
TAGTTTTGAGACTAGTTGATTTGTGCTAAATTTTAGATTATGTGCCAAAGCATGTCAAAAGATATGCCTATGCAAAGTTATCCTTTCAGGTGATTCTTAAAATTGTTGGTTTTGTGTAAAAAAATATGGGTAATTTGACACATGGTTGGATTTTCATATGTGAATAGCTGATATGGTCCAAATTTAAGAATATGTGAGTGAGAAAGGTAAAATTTATTGAGGTTTAAAGTTGGATTCTTAGATAGATTACAATGGTTCCCATAATTAGTCAATTTTTCATAAGGTAAAGTTCAAACATAATTGATGGATTGCATTTCTCCAAGATGTCAGGAAGTAGTTAGATGGTGTGAAGTATTCAATGTTTGACATTGTGCAGAGATAAAGATCAAGCTCCTTCTAAAGATTAACAGTGAGTGGGTGATCACAAAAATAGAGATAAATGGTGCACATTAAATTCAAGTGGTAAAAATGATACTTGTCTAGAATTTTTTGAGCTAGGAAAATATTGAAGAGATCAATAGAGTGCATGAGGTCAAAGTTTCCAGATTTCATGCAATGAGGTCAACATGCTCAAGGTTTAATGTTTGACATTGGTGCACTCTATTAAAATTTGAGCTTTGTAAAATAAGATGACATGCATGATTTATATAAATAATTAAGGACACAAGATATGATAATAGTGTTTGATGTTTAACTATGACCATTTGAATTCAAAAATTTAAATTTAACAAAGGAAAGACAAGTGTTTGGTTTATGAAACCTGACTTTTGATCTATGCAGAATTTGACCATCATGTAAAAAGTGAATTTGTAGAGGAGTCCAAGGTAAATCTAAAAATATAAATTTTAATGTTTGAATTTATGAATAAATAAATATATTGAGATTCAAAGTTGATTGGGTGTTTATGTTTATTTTAAAACTAAACCGAGAAGAGTATTTGAGCTCATTTTAATGTTATTTTGATGTTTAATGATTAATTAGATATTGTAAAATGTTTTAGACACTATAAGGATGATTTTTATACATTATGAATGTTTTAAAAATAGTATGTAGTATGAAAAAATGTTTACAAGTTGATTGAGTATTATTTCATGGTGACTATGTGCATATAATATTGTTTGAGTAAATTGTGCTTAGGTAGAAGAGTATTGTGATGGTTGTTGGAACTTAATGAGGACCTATAGATATTTTATAATGGGTCAATGCATTTATAAATTGTTCCTGTATTTTATTTTACTTGGAGAAATGTCAAAGACCTAAATGGGTCTCCATAAGACCTAAAAGTGACTTAAGCCTATTTGAAAGAGAGTTGTGCTTAAGTATAACCTATATTAGATGCATTAAGGGTGAAGGCATGTATTGTAGATGACATGGAAATATTGTGGACTTAATAATTCTATGAATGATCTATATATAGTGAAACCAAATATGATGGTTTCTATACTAGTGTGTACATGTTTAATAAAAAGGCTTGTGTGAATATGGAGCCAAGTAAAGGAGAAAACCTTTGAAAGAGAAGGTGAAGGTGAGTAAGGACCAATAGAGAGTGAAGAGGATCAATAATGATTGTCTAATCAAGGTGATTAAGGTGATCCCATAGGTCATTGGACCTAATAAGCCTAGAAGAGGTAGGATGAGTGAGTATTCTCAAGAGGATATTTTGATTGAGTGCATATGGTGAGCAAAGTCAAGGTGAAGGATATATGTTCTCAGTGAATGGGTTAAAGTTTAGATCAGGTTGATGATGGTGTGTATGACCTATAGGCCATATTTTTTATGTCATAATAGTGTTTCTTAAGGTTTGATTGTGCATGAGGAGAGGTAGAGTGCCTAGATGATGAGTTAATGAGTAGATTAGATTGAGAATTGTGCATATGATAGATAATATTTCTGATGTACAAATATTGCTATTATAGTTTGAGGATATGAAAATAAGTTTAAGTGTACATATGAGGATATTTTGAGTGAATAATAAGAGAGATTGTGGCATGCCTATGTGAGAGACTTGTATGAGATATAGAGAGAGTTTGTGTATGGGTTAGAAAATAAAGATCCATCATTAGGTGTTGAAGACATCAATTCTAATGTGGAGGTGTTCAAAAGAGGGTATAAGAAATTGATCTTCCTTAGGGGTAGTTTCTCCTTATGAAATAAGTGTTTCTCTAAATTCCTTTGGCCAGGAGGATATGATCAAGGTTTGTTTTTCTAAAGGAGTTGACCAATCTCTTGTTTGTAATTTATTATAGGATAGTAGTCCATGTGTTGCAAGCTTGAGACTGAGTTTTATTCTTCATGAAGGTTTCCCACAGGAACTACGTGTTATGTGTTTGATCTTGTGTATCCATTAAATTAATAAGCTCTTAGGTTAATGTTGTTTGATTAAGTTGATATATGTTGATTGTTTAATATTTTACAATTGTAATTGAAATATCTAGGCTCATTGATTCAACCCCCCCCTCTCAGTGATTGTACCTCTAATAATTGGTATCAAATTAGGTCCTTTGGAGGAAGATTAACAATTTGAAGAAGATTTTGAGTTAGTAAAAAGATGGCTAAATAGTTGAAGAAAGAGAATCAATAGTGGAAGGCTGTGATCAAGGCACTCAAAGAGTAGATATGTACTTTAAAAAAAGATCCCAAAGAGGATGAGAATGTTATCAATTATCTCAAGGTTTAGATAGTTGACTCCAAGATAAATTTGTGTTTAAAATAAAAGAACATCATATTTGATAAATAAACTTACCATAATAGTAGAGAATACGTCAACAATGAAAAGAAGTTGATCTATAAGCTAAGCTCATGAGTGCTCTTGGTGAACTAAGGGAGTAGAAGAAGAGAATAATAAAATGAGGACTATGATTAAAGGTCTTAAAACACAAATTAGTTATTTTGAGGGAAGTTTGTTAGGCATGTCCAAGAAAGAAGAAGATAAGTATGAAGAACAGATCAAGTTTATTGAATTACAAGCATATAGATTGAAAGACATGGCCAATAAGGTTAAAGAGGATGAAGAAAAGATTAGTATTCTTGAGGATCATTTATAGACTACAAATTTGAATTTGATAGAAAGAGAAGATGAGTACACTCTGCTAAAGATTGAGATGTATTCATTGAATATTGAGCATGAGCTAGTTATAGTCAAGTTGGATAAGTTGGAAAAGAAGCATGAGAAGCCTAAGTATTTAAAGGGGATTTCAATCTTTGAAATCAATGAAAGAAGGTCTGTTAGACAACCAAATTCTTCAAGGTATGCTAAATTATTCCATGGTAATTTTTTTACATGTAATAAGTTTAGTCATAAAGATAAGGACTATAGAAGGAAGTCAATCAAGTATGGGCATTCGTGGAGTCTTGGAAGAAGGAGAAACTAGTCATGGAGAGGTCATAACTAAGATCAGTCAAGAGCAAAGAAATAATTAGATATGAAGAAGATACATGACAACCAAGAGAATTTATCTTCTTTCTAGATAGAAAAAAGAAGATCACAATCATCATTAAGCAAAAGATATGAATGATCTTATTTGTTTTAGTTGTCATAAAATTGGTCACATTACTAGGTATTGAAAGAATAATTTGAATGAGTTTCATAAACAAAATAAGGTGTATGGATATCCTAGGGTGTAAGGAAGAGGTCACAAATGGGCATAGAAACCTAAGCCTATTAGAATAGATCAGACTGAGACCAAAGATGTTTTTTTTTCCATGATAGACATGATGGAAAGTCAAGAGCTTTTATTCACAACATTTATTGACAAATCAAGAAGGACTGTAAGCCATAGAGAGGTATGGAGATATGGGTGTCTCTAGAGTTTTTAAACTTTTAGTATCACTATGTCAAAAGGGGTATCTCTCTCTTAACGTCAAGGAGACACTTTTCATAGAGAGGAAGCATGGTGGATGTTGGTTCGGTCTTGTTTGATGTTGCATAGAAAATAAGGTCATGAGAAGATGTGTTCACTTAATATGAAGGACTTTGTTGATGGGCAGACTTGTGTGTCACATTTTTTCTATGTTTTTGAAGAATTGGCCCAAAATATGAAAGGCAATGACTTGAGGTTTTAATGTCTACAAACCTTAAGGTGTGTGTTTTTGATGATAATGATTAAGTTTTGGTATATAGAGCTAAGTAAATATCAGGTGGATAATATGCAATGTTTTCATTAGTTGGTGACATACTTGTAATGCAGGGTTGATCCCAGCTTAGTGTCTTTTATCATGAAAGAATATTGGTAGTATGTGCAAGGTCTACGAGCAGGGAATGGAAGTTTCCAAATGGAATAATAAGCTTGATAAAATGTCAGGAATATTTTAGTGATTGAAAAGGTTTGTACACTTCTTTTTGATGTTCTCATGGTGGTTTTATGCCATGAAGGCATGTTGAAGTCCAATTGGAGATTTTTATTTGCTCTCAATTTTCTCATTTTGTGCTTAAGCATATGTAAGTCCTAAAATGGGTTATAATATGTATGGGTTATCAAATATTTAGAAGCTACATTCTTTGTCTAGAGGTGTGTAATAGTCATCTCTATGTGTACAATAATCTTTAGAGGTGGATATTGACAGGAAGATGTTGTGTTGACCTTGATTATTTTGAGATTCTAGTGTTTTGGGCTCTAATAGAAAATTTGTTTGCATTGAGATTTGAGATATAAACTTTCATAGTAGGTTGAATGGGCCAAATGGGTTGTCAAATCAAGATTCAAAAAGATTTGAAGGTTTCTATATTTTAATTTATTTATTTTTTGTCAAGATGGAGGCCTAATTGGTAAATTGGTTTCTGAAGGAATTATGTTATAGAGGATGAGCTAGTTGATGCACATTAGTGTCCATAAGGGATAATATGAGGTTTTAGGTATTGAATATGGGTATATTAAAAAAATTTGGCTATGCAAGTTCTAGGTAAGGCTACAAGGAGACTAGATAGGCCTAGTTTGAGTAAGAGTAATTTTTGCTCAATTTCTCCAAAATAGAAAGGTATTTTTATTTCAAGGGGAGTTCTTAGGTTGGTTGAGAGAATTTTTCCTATTTGGTGAGTGTCATGTGGTTCTATTGATGGTCCTTGTGGTAGCTTGAGAGAGAAGGATAGTAAGCATGTGTGGTGGTTCTTCATGGTGTATGGAGATCTAAAGATGCTCATGTGATACAATAGCTCAAAAATATTAGTGGGAGTCACTCAAAAATGATTATTGGTGAGTTTCATCATATTTTAGTATTTTTGTCTGTTATATCTTCATTAGTTACAATGCTTGGTTGAAGAAGAATATTGGCATGTAGTAAGAAGGATGTTGTCAGGACAAGAAGAGGTAGTCTCATGTTAAGGGGGGGTTTGTATAATATATATAATATGGTAATTTCATATTGATAGTATTTTCATGTCCTCAAGATTAGTTGTTATGCATTTTGTCATTATGTCAAAGGGGGAGAAATATCCTATTATGGGAGTGATGTCTTGAGTGACAAAGGGGGAGATTATTGGAGAGTTATCAATAATGTAATTACAAAGTAATATAGTTGTTTTGATGAGTGCATGAAGTAATTTGATAGCCTAAGTGGAAATGACAATCTATGTAATGTGCTTGTCCTAATGTGCTTGAACATGGCATGGCTCATCTTTAGTTTTGGCATGATTAGAGACGTTCAGAGATGAGTATGGATTATTGAGCTGTGAAAGACATTCAACCTTATTTAGAATCAAGGTTTTCAAATGGTCCAATTATATCTTGGAAACTTGAAATGTTTATTAGAATGTAATATAAATACATCCTTAAGCTTTTTTAATATTAGAATGGATCCATTTTGGAGGATGTAGAAGAAACTAAAAAATTTCTTAGTTAGTATCCCATCAAAGGATTTTAACAAC
This sequence comes from Torreya grandis, assembly GCA_037957365.1. Taxonomy (NCBI): domain Eukaryota; kingdom Viridiplantae; phylum Streptophyta; class Pinopsida; order Cupressales; family Taxaceae; genus Torreya; species Torreya grandis. The sequence continues at coordinate 884,140 of JARHVA010006083.1, read as the reverse complement.
AAGTGTCCATATTTTGTCCAATTTTCAAAGGAGTGTATATATTATTTTAAAAATAATTGTATGATCTCCTTTTCCATGAAAGTTAGAGAACATAGACATTATAGATATGGAAGGATATGGATATTCAAAAACATCTCAATTAAGGGATTGATCTGTTAATATATTCTTATCAAAGGTAGCCTTATGGGAGTAAAATTACAACTTAAGAGTATTCATTTGTTGATGAAGATATCTTATGGTAGTCATCATAAATATAATATCGAAAGGAGAAGGTGGTAAATAGATTGAATATATTTTTAAAGGTTTTAAACTAGCATCCATATGAAACATATGAATATTAGGATCTTTCTCATCCTCTAAAATAGGATCATCACATGGGTTTGAAACATTAGGTAAAAGACCATTCCTAGATAAGGAGGATAGTATATCATTTTGACTAGCATGAAGGTTGATATCATTATCATTGTAAAGTGTTATTTTACTTGAATTTTCATGAGGTACAATAGGAATAAGAGAGATAGTTTTGCTTTCTTTATCTATAATAGAAACATTCTTTTTAGAAGAAAATTAAAATGAAAGAGAAATGATAAAATTTTACACTTGACTAACAACATTGGTATATGAATAAATATGACTTTCAATTTCATTTTTAAATTTCAAAGGAGGGACAGATAATGCAATTCTATTTTTTACTTTTAGTAAATCACTATCATTTGATGTAACATTATCATTCTTGTCACGCAATGGACTTTTGATCTTATTTGATTTATATTTAATTAGTTTTAAAATAAAATAATCATGTGATTTTGGCATTTAATTTTTATCTCCACACAATACATTTTTGATGAGATGTTGCATAATATTTTCACATGCATTTTCATTTTCATTTATGCATTAGAATATGATAGGGGAAGAAGTAGTACATGAATTTTGATTTTGACAATCTAGAGAAAGAGAATACTTTTTATTATTTGTAACATTTTCAACATTGTCATTAATTTTGACATTTGAGTTTCATCTCCACATAATCAATTATCAATGAGAGATTCCTTATCAATTTCACGTGCATTTTCATTTTCATTATACATTCAAGTAAGATAGGTAAAGAAGTATTACATGAAATTTGATCCTAAAAATATAAAGAAACAAAATAATTTTTGCTATTTGAAACATTTTCAACATCATTATTAATTTTAAAAGGAATCAAAGATTCATCCTTTTGCACATGTGCATCATGAAATAGAGAAGAGAAGAATTCAACAAGTGACTCTTTATTTATTTTTTATATGCATTAGAAAGTAATACTTGGAGCATCATCAATGATAGTTATTTGTATGTCTTTTATAATAGCACTATCCATTGTTTGAACATGATCCATTAATTTAATCATTTCATCATGGGATGGAGAATATAAGCAAGGAATAGTCAAGGTTTTATAAGGGCCCCTAGGAAAAATCCCTTTGAAAAATATGGAAAATAATTTCAAAATGGTCATGAAATGATTTGGAATGTCAATAATTATGAAGTAAAATAAAGGAAGATAAAATGGTGAATGTCTCTAACGAGAAGTGGTTAGTGGTCACTATACATTACCATATGTAGTGGTCAAGCACATGTCTACATATGTGTGTAGATAACCATTTGCAATGTAAGCACTAACTAGTCACATGATTATATGATGCATGGAGACTAGTCATGCAAAACTGATAGGTTAAAATTTAGGTGAGAGGTAGGCAAATGACTAGGCATATAGTTTACCATATATATATATATATATATATATATATATATATATATATATATATATATATATATATATATATATATATATATATATATATATATATATATATATATATATATGATTGATTACATATATAGAAAATTGACTACATATGTTATCCAATACATGCACTAACTAGTCACATGATTTTATGATGCATAGTGATTGGTCATGTACTACTGATAGGTTGAAATGTGGGTGAATGTAGGTAGATGCCTAAGCATGTAATATGCCATCCACATATGCATATGATTATCTCTATATGTAGATGATCAACGACATAAGTAGCTGATTGACTACATATGTATATGATAGACTATATATACTATCAATCGATTGCATATGGAGATAATCATCTACATATATAGTCTACCAAAAATATATGTATTCACCTATATGCATATACAAATAGATGTAGGTGACCATATATATATGAAGGTGATTGATTACATATGAAGGTGGTCAACTGCATATGAAGGTGGTTGATTGCATATACAAGTGGCCATTGTACATATAGGAGTTTATTTGCATCTATACGTGTAATGACCATAGATGGTCTCCTACATCTACACATGTCATCATTTCTTATATTCTTAAGACCCTAGCATAGGTCAGTTTTTACTTTACAACCCACATCTTTTGATTGCTACATCCTTCTGATGGCATGCCTCTCGAGTCTTAGTAGTATCTAGATACCTAAAATTCCAATATAAAAATATCATGTGCACACTAATTTTGAAACTTCTCAAGGAAGAATATATATATAGAGATTAGTTATAAAAGTGTAATTTCTAAGGGATTGCTTACATGCCCCACTATTAAATAGATACATGTTTGATAAAACATTTATTGGCAAGATTTGATAGTGCCTCATCTTTATTAAAATTAACAATTAACTAATGTTATGTGATGTTTGGGATCAATCCCAACAACATACATAGACTAACAGGGATTCTACACAAGCACTTAAACCTGGTCTCTATAAAGGTATCAATATCATATGATGACAAAACATCTGTAGTTTAATTATGGTTTACAACTAATTGGTATGTTATTGTTTTATGTTATAATTCATTATTTTATATATTAGTTTTACCATATTGATAATTTGCTTAATTTTATTCCTTTAAATTTTACAGCCACCCAAAGCCAAAATAGAATGGGGCTTAAATTTCAAGTTATTACAAATCCTTTTCACCTCAACACGATTGGGTTATTTCAATCCAAATAAGGGTTATAGGGAAGAGCATTAGATATTTCATTCTAGGTAATTTTATATATCCTACACACTCTTGATGGTCAATAATTTGACTAGTGTACATACCTTTCAAATATAATTAAGTATGATTTAATATTTTCTAGTTGAAAGGAAAATTATATATTTTCTTGTATGAATTTTCATATTGCAATCTACCATAAGAATTTTTACCAATTAGCCAACACAACTATTCCAACCACTCTACATGAAAAATGGTTTTAAATTCACTCTTGATTGTAGAGTAAGAGGTAAGGTTACAATGTTTCAAGGCACTATAATTATTTTTAAAAAACTATAAAATATATTTAAACATAGTCTTCTAGTTATTTCATACAAAAACAATTAGCTCAAATCATTCCTAGAAGAAAAATGGTAATTAGAGGTCATCATCCTATTGAGGCATCCACTAAATCAAATATGGAAGAGGAATCATCTCTCCTTCCACAACTTATAATACATAAATTTATGGGGACTTTTATTTTATCTCAACATGTTTCCTCAGCATCTCCTATTTTCAGTATAAGCCATTTCAATTTTTGTAATACCATTCGTAAAAATGATTAGTTTATTTTTCATGTTATTTTAATATTCTATATTTACAACATCACAATATATAACACAAACACCTCTAGTTCCACCTTCTAGAATTCAGTTACCATAACATTCTATTTAACAACAATGGCCAAGTACACAATTTAAATTTAATATTCTATTATTGGTATATTTTAAATTGACATGCAATTTATTCTATTTAGCATTTTTGAGTTATGATTATCTTCACTATTTTCTAGGTATTATCCCAACAAGGAAAAGTTTATCACCACCACCACCACCACCCTAACCTAAAACTATGAGGAGAGGGAAATGTTTATAGTTTATTCCATTGATTATAGGCACCCTAAATTTAGGAACTTCTAATTTTCCTACATTTTCACTTGGTGATCTCCCTAGTGCAATGGGAACCATATTTCTTCAGCAAATTGAATTTGATGATGAATTTTTGGGGATTGATAGTGGCACCCAAATCCCTCATTATAATCCTCATTAAATTATACATGAGTTTTAGGAAGATGCAAAAATTTTAGATACTTTACAATAACTTTTTGGAGCCACCTCTCTACCTAGATGAAAACTTGCTTCTTCTCCTACTGATGAAATTCCACAATATGGTAATCAATGTACTTTTTCCATTAAGTTTATTGGAAAATAATGTTAATTCATTTGTTAGTGATGTTTTTATCAATAACCCATATGATATAATAACATGGGAATATCAAGCTAAATTTTGAAGTCAAGAAATAAGTGTTTGTTTTCATAACCAAACAGAACATAATCAATCATTTTCTTTTGTTGAATATCATCCTATAAAAATTGATGGTTTATTCAACTAGGATGTTAATTGATCTATTATTTTAACTAATATATTTAATGATAAGGTTTTATATATAATGTTAAATAATCTTGAAAATATAAATGCATAATCCCAAGCATACTACAATAAATAGGTAAAAACTACAAGTCTTTTTGTAATTGTAAATGGAGAAAAAGAAAAAGCAGTGGTAAGTTTTATATTTATTTTTTACAATTAAAATTTTCTTTATAATTTATTACTAATTAATATTCTTTGTTCATTTTTAGTCACAATATACAAATTTGAATAATCAATTTGATGTCCTTGATGCACATTTGAAAAATGTATGCAAAAGTTTAACTGCAGCCATTTCACTTAAGGAAAAGTTTGTCGCCATGAATAATAAAAATAATAATTTGAAGAAAGTAATTAAGGAGAATGGTTTGGATATTAATGTTTTTTTTAAATATAAGGTTGAAGTAGACCCCAACTTACTTTTAGTGGGTGATGCTATTAGCAAAAAAATGGCAAATATTGATAATATCAATAGTATAGCACAAGTTCTTATGGAGTCAGGTATCCTAAAAAATAGCATGACTACTATCCAAGTGGAAGGATAGGAAGAAAAAAATACTTATATACATGAATATTACATAGACACCCAAGTGTATAAGAATCAATGATATTTCCAATGGGCATTATATTTCTATTTTACAAATATTGTAATCTGAGGGATGGAGCCTAAAATTAGCGATTGTAATTAAATTTATATCTAATAATTAATATATATTTTGTATTTATGGATTTATACATGTATGTAATTAAATCCTACATATATGTATTTGAAATTTGTATGTATAATTTCATTTGAAATTTGGTTAGATAATTCAGTAATTAAGATTTGTAAATAAATCAATCAAGGTATTCATAAACAACATAATTGATAATTGATACTAAAATATTGCTTAAATTCCCAATCCTAAAAATATCTATGATCAACTAATAAAATGGTACATCAAATATTTTGCCTTGTTAATTTCCATCAGATACTTCAAACTAAAACCCATTAGAGATGAATATTTTGAAAATATTCTACATGTGGGCTCATATGTGGAGATCCATCTTTTATCAACATATTCCAAAATATTTTACCCATTAGTAACTCCAATTGCAAATTTTATAGAACTAAAACTTAAAAAACCTTTTTGTCTGCTTGACATATATACGTGCAAGTCATGGATAAGCTCCTCTACTTTTGTGACATTTTGAAATGTAATAAAATTTTTGAAATAAATATTTATTCTATGTTTAATGTAATGAATTAGAATCAAAAATGGGGAAATTATTATTTATTGGTGAACACATAGACAAATTTTGTGTCCTTGCATTATTGATACACCATCAAAACCAACACACACTAACTTGGTACCTGTATCACAATAATCTATTCTAGATATATCTATCAAATTAGAAATAACCATTTTTTAAAGGTTATCATCATTAAAAAAATTTATCATTTTATGAATATATAATAGGCGAGGTTGTCTTGAGTGGTTCTATGATGTATAGACATGCATGTTTCTCAATTGTTGTTTCCTCATCAAAGGAAAGTGATATAAACCATGTTGCTTTTACTTTTCCTTTCAAATCCTCATTTTAAAGCATTGTGAGACATTTTTATATTTTCAAAGCACTAATATCTAACCAATGTAATTGTGGAATATTATGAAATTTATTATGCTAAAATAAAATTTTATAATCTAAAAAATCAGAGATTGGTTTGGCTCTTTTCTGAATGTGATATATTATTAATAACTGTATATTTTTTCATGTAAATTTGAATGAAAAATGTTTTAAAATTATTTTTAATTTTTACTCCTTTCTCAGCATGGCTTCATTGATACTTTTGATGATTTTCATACTCTATTTCGTAAGATTGAGGCATACATTCTTTTATATTTTTCTATCTCACTATTCTTTTAGCTTGTCCATATTTGTCATTTACTAACACATATAATTTACCATAATGTTTCTCAATTGTGTCCAAATTGAGTTGCACGTTGTGGTCCCTTCCAAGCTTCCAAATGTATATTTTACATTTATATTATGTTGTAGTGTTGATACTATTTTTTGGCTCTATAGGTTCAACGAATGAATATTTCGCTACCTAGTCGAACATAAATGACCTTTTAATTGTTCATGTACTTCTCTTATTTTTCACATATATTTGAATGTTGTTTTCAACTAA
>JARHVA010006083.1:867500-872500 GCA_037957365.1 Torreya grandis | reverse complement strand
TAGGAACAAATTTTACTAATACTAAATAAAAAATCATTAGTAAAATTAATTGATAGTTTGTTCTATGTAGGCAAAGCCTCCATAGATGACTCATCCTTATATGTTTTTCTTGCTTCATATTTGGTGGTAGAGGATGATCATAAATGAAGATTTAATGGTACCTTAAACATTTGTAGAATTTAGAGATTTTCATGAGCTAAGAGAAGATGTAAGGGAAATGTCATGATATAATAGGTGGCTCCCCCTATCAAGAGATTTTGAGGTAGTGTTGTTAGACATCAAATAGAGCCAACATTTAATGAGGAGAGAGAGAGCCTTCCATACATTATTTAAATCCTGTATCTAGCATCATCTCTTTTTCAACTTCATCACCCTTTGGATTGGAGTCACTCATAGCTATAATAAGGATTATAAAGTACTAACTCTCATCTAGTATGTGGGCCTAATATTTTATCCATAACCTTCAAATATTAGGAACCTTGAACATAAATGGTGATAATTCTACATAATAAAGTCTTACCAACTTGCACAACCTTTTTAATATCTTTTATTGAGATCTTAACTAAATCTATCTTAGTTTTTTCAAGATAAATAATTGAACCTAATTATTAAGCATCGTCAGATCTCTCATGTTAGAATTATGTTTATCACTTCTCCTAGATGGATCTAAGACATTTATAGTTGCTTCACTTTCAACGACACTTTTGGACAAGATATAATTTTTTTAATTATAACTGCAAGCACTAAGGTATGAAGGCCATGTCAAAATCCATGAGTAAGGCAAGAGATTTATTATGTGGTAAGTTTATTTGTGAAAGCATCTTTGGATTCCCCACTTGTACATCCTCACCTATTATTCCATAGATTAAAATTTATGACCAAATATCACCTATTCAAGCAAAAATGACTTTATATTTATCCATTTCATATAACCACTAGTGATATAAAGTAGTGGACAAAGTTTATGAAAGGTATGCTTGGGGCTTCATTGTAAACAACTCCTTTGGCACATTGAAGATGAATATGAAAAACGCCTTTTGATATTCTTCTTTGTCATGTATATGTTGTTTAATTGTTGTTGAGTATTAATTTTTAAATATATTAAAATCCTGAAATTTATTTATAATAAGTTTAGTATCTAGTTAAATTATTTTTGGAATAATAAATCCATTAAAGGATATAAATGGGTTTAGTTTATTTTCATGTTGGTAGTTTTTATTTTTATTATTTAAATAAATTTGTAAAATTTTATTTATTCATCTAAAAGCATGTTCACATGCAATTTTATAAATATATTGTATTAAACAATTGTTTTTAAGGATAATGAGTTGAAAAAGTAATTTACTCAATAGATTAAATTTGTTGTTTTAATTTTTTTATATGGATATTACATATTCGGTGTGAGTTTCTTGTTATTTTGTCTTTTTTTAATGAATAGATCTTCATTTGATATATTAAAAATCTTTAATTTTTATCATAGTAAGTAACTTGGGTTATATATTTTTCCCAAATCTTTATAATAGTTGATCATATAAAACTCAAACTCTCTTGCCATTCCAAAATTTGGTGTAAGTGACTATGATTATTAGAGCATCAAGATGGTGACTCTTTTGAAAAGAAATTTTTTATGAGAGGTGGTATAAACTAGTTATGAAGTACCAATATAATGGAATGTTATTCTAGCTAATGATAGACAAGCTAAGAAGAAAAACTCACAAGTTTTGTTTCATATTTCAAACAACTCTAGATAAGAGACTATTTCCAATAATTATAAGTGAAAGGATAAGCATGGATGCCTAGAAGACTCTACAAAAAGCACAATAAGGTAGTAAAAAGGTCAAAGTGGTTATATTTTAAAACATAAATAGATAATTTGATAATTTAAATATGAAAGAAGTTGAAAGTGTGAGTGGTTTATGAATAAGAGTAAAGGATATAAGTTAATAAAATGATTACTCTTGGATAAATGTTGAACAAATAGGTTTCTATGAATAAGGTGTTAAGTTGTCTCACAATAAGATGGAACCATGTTTCCATAATTATTTAAGAAATAAAATATTTGGCTACTCTTGAGTTTGATCACCTAATTGGATCTCTTGTGGTGAATGAAGAAATACTAAGACACACATTAAATTAAAGTGATGAGAAATGCTTTTCTTCAAAATTAAAATCCACAAAGAATGAAGGTACTAGCACTAGTAACAAGAATAAAAATATACAAGAAGATCCAATAGAGAAATCAACCCAGGAAAAGGAAAAGAAAACAATTATAACTATTGAAGAGGAAGAGAGGAAGAAGAGGTGGTTTAGCTGTAAGATGAAGAAGTATAGGTAGATTTGATAAGATAAATATTTAATGCTATTACTATCATAGGTATTGTACTTTTAATTTTTAATGTATTTTAAAAGTAGGAAATCAAAATTTAAGAAATAATTATGCTAATGAGGATAATGATGCTTCTGCATATAATTTATTCATATCATATGACAAAGTTTAAAATAGTCCTAAAGAGGTTTTGTATCTAGATTCAGGGTGTTCCAATCACATGTCATGAAATAATGAGTAGTTTTATACAATGGATACAAGTTTATAAACAAATATAAAACTTGGTGATGAAAACTATTTGGAGGTTTCATAAAAAGGAACTATGAATGTGAATATTACATAAGGTAATAAATGCATTATTATACCCCAAAATTTAGACATAATTTGTTGAGTGTTGGAAATCTATGTGGAAATAATTATAAGGTGGTTTTTGATGATAAGTAATGTATAATCTCTAACAAAATTAAATGAAATAAAGTTGTCAAAATTATACCTATTTCTAATAATAAGATTATTCCCATTGAGGTTTGGAAAACATAATAAAAAACTTAAAAATATAGCATATGAAGATAAGAGTTAGTTATGGCATCTCAAGTATATACACTTTTATTTTAAATGTTTGAATTTAATAACATCACAAGAATTTTTATAATTTTACAAAGGTTGAAGTTCATAAGGAATTTTGTGAAGGATGTATTAAAGGAAAACATACAAGAGAAAATTTTCCAAAAGGTAGTGCATGTAGGGGTTATTATTTGCTTCAATTTGTTCACTCATATATTTGCAGTCATGTCCAAATAAAATTTTTGGGTAAGTCATGTCGTATTTCATTACATATATTTATGATTATTCATGAAAGTGTTGGGTTTATTTTTTTAATCAAAAAGGTGAAAATTTTGATACATATACAAGGTTTAAATGCATTGTAGAAAATGAAAGTAGTTACAAAATAGAGTACTTAAGAACTGATTGTCAAGGTGAATTCTCTTCAAAATATTTTATAAATTATTGTTATTTGAATGGTATAAAAAGACAAAACACAACTACCTACCTGCATGAAAAAGTTGGTATAACTTAAATAATGAATCATATAGTTGTTGAAATGGGAAGGAAGATGTTACAAATAAAGGATTGAACAAGTCTATTTAGTGTGATGAAGTTGGTACAATAGTATATAGTCTAAATAAAAATCCTACTAGTGCACTTGAAAATATGATTCCATATGAAGCATGGTATGAAAATAATCCTGATTTCAAATACTTTAAAGTTTTTGGTTATATAGGCTATGTTCATGTAGACGATAAAAAAAGAAATAAATTGTATCCAAAGAGTGAGTCTTATATTTTTGTTGGGTAAAATGAATGAAAAGATTATAGGTTTCATAATATTGTCCCTAATAGTATTATTGTGTCAAGGGATGTTATTTCTAATGAAGGGGGAGTATATGATCATGACAAAGATAAAGAATATATTATGTTTGAATATAGTGTTAGTGATGGTATTTATAATGATATTACTAATAATAAAACCACTAGTACTTCACTGCAAAGTGCTACAAGTCAATTAAGTATCCTTTCATCTAGTACTTGTATTCCAAATAAAGTTATAGATTCAATTCCTAGTTATTCAAGGAAGGTAATAATCTTGAGTGAAATTTATCAATGTACAAGATTTCAATCATATGAATAATGCCCAAAAGGTGTTATAATAAATTATGTTTTAATTACTTAAGATGATTTTTAGTCATCATGTTTTTAATACGCACGTACTAATGATGTTTGTGTACAATAAATGAAATAATAAATGGGTTCTATTCATAATAATTTAACTTGAGAACATACATATATTCCACATTGAAAGAAGTGTATCGATACTAAATTGATCTACAAGACTAATTACAAAAATAACATTTGTTTTGAAAGACATAAAGCACATCTAGTTACAAAAGGCTTCACTCAAAGATATGACATTGATTATGAGGAGACATTTTCTCCAGTGATAAGATAGAGATAATTATAATGATGATTTTACTAGAATCTCAAAATAATAATACATCACATGTATATGAAAATTTTCTTATTAAATGGGTACTTAGAAGAGAAAGTCTATGTAGAATAGCCACAAGTTTTTTTAGTAAAAAGTAATGAAGACCAATTTTACAAGTTAAATAAGGATTTGTATGGCCTCAAGAAAGAACTTAGGGCATGGTATTCTAGAATTGATGGATATTTTCAATAAAATGGATTCAATAGAAGCAAGAGTCAGTGTACTCTTTACTATAATAAAGAGGGTAATTATGTCCTTATTACAATTTTATATGTTGATGGCTTTTATATTTGGGAAATGATTATAAGATAAATGATGAGTTAAAAATTGATATGATGAATGAATTTGAAATGAGAAATTTAGGTCTCATGCAATACTTCTTAGGGATGGAGGTCATCAAAGTAGATATGAAATCGATATTTGTCAAACAAAGTATGCAAATGATATGTTGAATAAACTAAATATTGTTGATTGTAAGTTAGTCTTGACTCCATCTACTCATGGATTTATGTGATGTAGAGAATATAGTGTTTAAATAGTTGATGCCATGAATTAAAAATAATTGTAGGAAGATTAATGTTTGTAACTCACACAATACTATATATTATTTATTCAATTTCTCTTGTTT
>JARHVA010006083.1:842500-860000 GCA_037957365.1 Torreya grandis | reverse complement strand
GGCTAATTTATAAATTCTATATGTATGGAGAGCATGTTCGCATAACATGCCTCCACTATAATCTAAAACTAAAAACTAGCATAAGTGTGGAGAACATGTTTCCATAAGATGCCCCCATTGTATATCTAAAATTCAGAATTGGTATGAGTGTGGAGAACATGTTTCCATAGCATGCCCCCATTGTTTATCTTAATTTATGAATTGTGAAAAATTTGGAAGCCATGTCTCTATGACATGCCCGAACTGATATTTTGTCCCCTTTTTGAGGTAATGGGAAGTATAGAATATTTTTTACCTTACCTTAAAATGATAAGATAACTATATAATTTGAGAATGTACCATGTAACATATATAAGGAACATGTCTAGTTAGATATAACATTGAAAGATGTAAAGTGTAATCACTTGAAGTCTTAAAAAGCATGATATATATCATGGAAACATTTAGAGAGTAACAATACAATCTCAATAAGTAATCAAGCACACACACAAGATCACTCAAAATAAAATCAAAATATAATGGTCCAAGGCGACCACAAACAAGGGCATTTTCAAATGTCTCACAATTGAAAGGACATGACTTAGTCAAATCTCCACAAAAGCTAGAATGACATAATAAAATGTCAACATATAATAGGCGATGAAATATTATAATGTCATAGATGCAAATAAATTCAAGGGGATGGAAATAATGGAGCATATTCAAATTCTTAATCAAAAAAGATAACACACTTAATGTATCATTATAATAAATTTAATGTTTTCAATATATAAGCCTCTTGACAATTAGTAAACAAATTAATAGAAAATAATATTTTATATAGTAATTTTTGGAATTTTTCTAAATGGGACTTATAAAATGTATAGGATGACCCATTAGGTGAATATCAGTTTAATAAATTAGTATTTAATATGTATAGTGATGAAACAATGAGTTTCAAACACTACCAATGAACTGTGTTATCCTGAAAGAATGACCTTATGAAAAGAGCAAAGACATCTAAAATAGTAGTGTGAATCAACCTAATAATGAATCATTGTTAATCAAAGATGGCTCCCAATGCAAATTGAGTTTTTTATATGTATATAAGCAACATTAAATTCTTAGTGTTGGTAGTGATAAGACTAGAGCTTTAAATGCATAAATGGTGGACATTTTTCTTCCATCTGGGATATAAATAGATAGATTTCCTAGACCTTCCCTTGTAGACCTAGAAGTTACTTGAGATTTTGAGGTGGGGAAATGTTGCTGATGGCTTTGAATTTTATGGATTGACATCGATATGTCATATGGAAAAAATTAACCCCAACATTTTACTGAATATGATAATAAAGACACATTTTTGGGGATTTATTGAACTTTATATTCTCTTAGTATCCCAAATATCATCCCGAGAACTACATGGTGTTTTTACCAGGTTATTGACTTGCCAAACTTATGATAAAATAATGCTCCAAAATGTCATGCATCATATCATAAAATATTAAGGTCATTTCTCTCTGATACATTCCACCATCATTTTTCAATATGAATGGCATAACTTGATAGCATAAAGTCCCCCACGGAGTGGCAAAATGTGTTTTATTTTGATCAATGATGCAATGCAAATTTGATTATATTTATAAAATGAATACATGAGTGATAAAATTTTGTAACCACCTGTCAATGTTTAGAATGGGGAAGTCCTATTTTAAGTAGGTATTATTGATGTCTCTTAATTAGTACAAATATAGATACCACCCTATTATTTATTGATAGGTAAAATATTTGATATCCAATCTAAATAATGAATGGGGATGATGAAGTTCACGTTGATTAATTTATGTAGTTCTTATTTCAGAAATATTGACACCTTAAAATTCATCATATGAATCATTTATTTGATTGGTTTGGCATCTAAATGAATGACAAGATGATGGATAACCAAAGATGGATATAGGTCTGACATGTAATCATAATACCAAGTGAAGATGTTGATGAACTCTTTTAGAAGAGCTATGAGGATCCCTTTCTCTTTAGAAGTGAGGATAGCCATAATATATATTATCCTTGAGTTTTCTTCGATGCCAATGTTTACATCAACTAGTGTCTCAACTAATGATGGTGATTGACCCTACTTGTATGTTAGGGAAGGAGGAAGCTGATATTATTCAAGAGTTTTCATGATGTCTTAAAACTCTAAAAAATATCATCAAATGCTCTATTTTCTTGACAACTAAGAGAACTAGTTAATAGCATGATTTTCAGTTTATCTGATGCTTCAATAGCATACTTAAAAGTTGAGCAAAATTTCCCAATGTTGCCACCTCAAAGATTTTTCACCAAAATAAATGTAAGAGGAGATGGTTAAGGTGAACCCAAATGAGTCTTAAATTAAAAGGTTCGGTGAGATGATTGAACATAGGAAAACAATATTTCTTTTCAAGGGGGTGAAGATCAAGACTATATATCTCCTTTTGAATCACTTTCTTATCTTCAATACAATAGAACACAAGGATGAAAATAATTTTCTAGCATAAACATAAATCTCGACCTTACTTTCCATTATCTAGGATCCATACATGAAGAATACATAGCTTTGACCATAGATTTACAAATTTATAAGTTACACCTATTGCTGAAAACCAAGCTTCTTTTTCTAGCATACCATAATTTTCCTCCCATCCAAACTACTATAAATTTATTAAATATTATGTTGAACATGAATGTATGGATGAATACATAATTTTAGAAAATTAAAAATAATAATTATCCCAAAAATAATCATTAAAATCCTTTAATTTTTTGAATTAAATTACATTTTATTAAAAAAAATAGTATATATTTTTTAGAAATTGAATTAAGAAAAATTATTATAATTATTTTTAATTTTTAATGTTAGTTATTTAATTTTAATTATTTTCTTATTTTTCAAATTTTCAACGTATATTTAATTTTTTATCTTAAATTTGTTCATACTAACACTTTTGAATTAAATATTTAGAGATTACAATAGTGATTTTTACAATCGTAAACTCTTTTAAGCCTAAATAGGGATTAATTTTCTTTGATTGTCATTTAAAAAATATTATAACAGTTAATGATGTAACATTTTTATATAAATTATATTAAAATAAAGTAATATCAAAAATAAATTAGACGAGATACAATCACCACCCAAGCTGGACCAAAGACCAACTGGTCCCGTAGCCAACAAGTAAAACATATCTGCCAACAAGCAAAACATATCTGCCACCCAGCTGCATAGAAGAGAGAACATACTAACTCATCCCAAGGACGACACTAGAACACTCACCACCCAGGCACACATAAGACTTCCATCGATACCCAACACCTACCACCCCCATTGCCTGACTCTCTGACCTATCTGATGCTGACTCCACCATGCATCCACCCAATCAGGGAGATTGCAGGTTAGATTCAAAACGCGCACATAGAGGAACTGAAAATTCCCACGAGGGAGGATACAACCCAGCTTCTTTCTGCCTAGAGCCTAGAGCTCTTACCAGAGACGGCATGGGTTGCCGACTCCCATACATTCATTATAAAATTCTTGTTGCTGAAAGGACCCTCGGTGACCTCCTTATGCCTGCTATAACTGTGGTCACATCCAGATGAGCCAGGGACATGCCTACCAGAATCGGATTACGGAGGTTCCCGTACAATTTTTCCATGAAAGACATCGCCACACAGAAACGATCCTCAACCTCATGAAATAAGGACAAGAGAATAAATCTATAATCTTATTTAACCAAAAATGGAAACACATGCGTGCCGTTGATTGGGGAAGCCATCAATTACTTCTTGCCACGTAATTATTTTATCTGGGCTTCACCAACCTTTCGACCACCTTTTTCACCAAGTAGTTGTTCTCCGTTGATAATAAAGAAGGATGCCACATCCATGTTCAGTTTCACCGAACACGATGTCCACAATCTTCTTATCATTTTCCATTAATGGCCCTGACTGTATGTTGAAAAATATTTAGCCTCACCTCAATCGCACTGCCATCAAGAGACATTTCACACTCCTATGATGCCACCTGAAGCAATGGCTTGCTTATTATAATCTAGACCAGGCGTTCCATGATCGCTTAGCACACAACTCGTTTATCACTCAAACGAAAACAGCACATCCAAATACATCATCTCCAAAGTTATTAATTGAAAGGCATTGAAATTCCTTTTCACGTGTGATGGAAGCTTAATGTGATAGGAACAAGTTCCCTCCACCATTAATTATTCAAACAAATCACAACAAACGTCATACATTTGAGAAAGAACCATAAAGGCTCATTGCTTGCACGTGAGGATGAAAATTAGAAGCTAGTGAACTAAATGGAACCCGAAGGACTCTGCATTTTACCCATCCCTACACGTGTTTTAACAAATATTTTTAAAAAATTAAAAATATATATATAAATAAATAAATAGAACAATAGCAAAAATAGCTTCATTATTATTCAAATCTGAACAATTTCGGCTTTATAAAAAAATAACTTGTCGACCAAGATTGGATGCCCTTTAATGGCAATCCACCTGCTCTCTACCTCAGAGGTGGCATTTTGTTTTGCTGGAAGACGATTAATGTAACAAATAATATTTCCCATGGAATCACATCCAGACACAAGAGCATTTTCTCCGCACATAGTAACACAACTAATAAAAATAACTATTGTACTCTCCTGAGCAAATTTTGTTCACTATTGTACTCCATCATTGACCGACCTTCAAACAAATACAAACGGCCATCCGCAGTTATTACGTTTCTATCCAGTCTACTACTACATCTCCATAGATCTTCCAAGAATGTCCATCTTCACGTCCTCACATCAAAAACCCGTACGACTCCATGGGTTATAACAAAAAACTATGAGTCAACAAAAGCATCGGTGCACCTTTCTTCCAGTTGTTTCAAATGAGGAACAAGTTCCCACCTATTTTCGTCTGGATGATAAACTGCTGCCTCACGCTCAGTAATTATAGGTATGATCTCCCTTAATACAATGTATATTAGTCCTTCAGGAGATATAAAGCAGCCAAAACGAGCTATTGCAGTGAGTATGTTAGCGCAACCCGACCATTCATTTGAAAGAACATTACACACTAAAACTAAGTCAGTCAGCTTTCTCTCTGGCAAATTATTGGGATCTGGTACATAACCGCTCGTCAAGTTTAGTTTATCGTTAACACACATAAACTCATTCATGTATGGAAAACTAAATTGAGTAGGAGTAGGAGGAAGCCATTGTCACCTATTTTGAGTAGGGTAATATAAAATAACCTTACTCGAAATCTCAACCAGGCATATTCAGTGCTCCCGTATCCCAAAGTGCTTCCTGTTTTGATAGAACAGCGGGCTATTCAACACATCCTTCCATCTTTTGTTGACACCCTTGACGTCATTGTGCCATTCGTATGGCACTCTCAGGAGACACTCTCAAACATAGATAACCACTTCTCTGTCGAGGATGAAGAAAACACTTAAACATAGTGTGTGAGAAAACACACAAGGAAATTACATAGTACCATTTCTGTAAAGAAACAAGAAAAAAGCAAGCATCGGAAATAGGAACGGTTTAAATTGGCACAAAAATATGCTCTTCATTTAGAGATGTGTTTGTTAAATTTTTTATTGTTAATTTTCTTTCAAAAATTGGTGTTGTTAATTTAGAACCACTTAACATAGCTCTATTAATATTTAAATATCTTAATCATATAGTTAATTACATAAATTAAGTGAGCTTAGTTGAGATTCATTTTAACTTTGTAAATTAACATAAATATAATATTAATTTGCATCACAGTAACGAATTTTAAATTAAATTTATATTATTTTATTTTAATTATGTCAAAATATTCAACATGTTTCTTACTTAAATTCGATTATTCTAATGACATGAATAAAGGTAATTTATTACGATGAATATATTTGATATCATATGGATATTCTAATTATGGACATAATCACCTAAATTTAACATTTTTCAATATGTTCTTTACTGTGACTAATCTATAGGGTCCCCCTATTTGGTTGAGCTGTAAAAATTATCTTACAAATAGTAAGTTCTGTAATGCTTTGGTTTTAGATTATTGTAGAACAAGGTAGTCATTTGTATGTTCAATAAATCACATTCTATTAATTGGAGTGTGTTTTGAGTTAATATTCATGAAACATAATTTTATATTTAATATTTTAATTAAATTTTAGTCAGACTTTATTTCTTAAAGTTAGATATTCTAAACATATTTTAATGTTACCTTTTATGGATAATTTTTATTTAAGATTTTAAATCAATTTTAATAATTTTAATTTTAATAAATATGAGCTTAGAAGTTCTTTGTTTTTAAAATTAGAAACTTGTGGTAGAAGGTATTTATAGCTGTAATATGTATAGGTTGGAGATTTTTTGGGATGTTTTTTTAGTTAATTTTGTTGGATATATTTTGAGTTGGCTTTAATGGATCCCTATCTTTTACAAGGAATAAATTTATACCTAAGGTTTTAATTATATTTTAGTTTAATTTTACTTATTAATATTAGATATTCTAAACTTATGTTAGCATTACCCTCTAAAGATGTCTTCCATATGTGATTTTAAATCAAATTCAATACCTTGAATTTTAACAAATATGAGTTTAAGGTGATTTTAGAAGGTTACTTAAAGAAAACTTTAGAAGGTGACTTTAGAAGGTTAATTAAAAAAAATTAGAATGTGATTTTAAATGGTTAAAATGGTGTAGATTATTGTTTCCATCTAGGTGCTTTTAATTGGTGGGGCACTAAATTCTCAATGCTTGGTAAAAGGACCAATCACTTTCTTGAACAATCTATCATATGTCATGTATTAGGGATATGCCTTCGAGATGATAAAAAATTCTATATCTATGAGCATACCCAACCCAAAAAAATTGAGTCAATCTAAATATTATATATCAAGACCTCGATGAAACTCACTGTATAATTATTATTTTTAATTAGTAGAACCTAATCATTATTTGAGTATTAACCATGGGAAAAAACAAACCTAAGGTAAATGAGAGATCCCATTAGAAGACAAACACAATTGGGCATAGATTAATTAAAGATCCTATAAAGTTTGATGTAACTCATAAAGAATTATCTTTTAATAACCACTTTAGGTGTGCTTCCTTATGTACCTACTTCAACATTAAAGTTACGCTCACATTGTTTCTCAACCATGCCATGAATTTGATCAACCTATCTAGTTTAAAAAGTTTGTGGATTGTAGTGTAATTTAGATTTCTTCCCAATATTTTAAGGTTTATTTAACTGCATTGACAATTTTTTATATAAACCCCTCTAGACAATGATTATCACAAAATGTGTTATAGTATAATGATTTATAAATAAATTGGGAGAAATAGATTGACCATGGTAATTATATAGATATTTATTACAAAAATAAATTTAAAAATTAATTTTAAATTAAAATATGAAAATAAATAATTCTCTTCATTCTTCTTTTTCATAAATTAAATTAAAAGAGAAAAGAGAAAGAAAAACTTAAAAAAAACTCTATGTAAAACTTATTTTTTAATTTTAAAATTTAAAAATGAAAAAAATGGTTAAAAATAACCTACTTACCTATAAGCTTATAGATACAAAAAAATTTATAAAGTTACCAATTTTATTTATAAATAACATCTGAATATGTGGCATGAATACTAATATGGAAGATACAAGGTTTCTAAATGAAACATAGATCTGGGAATAGAAAAAATTGGGAAATTGAAAGTTTTAACTAATGTGTAAAAATAAGATTTTTAAATGAAATCCATGCTAATGATGTTGTTGAAATTTTGTTGAAATATTTTATAATTATTGACAATACCACCTAGTGGGATAGTGTATAATGTTATAATTAATTAATTTTGGATCCTTAATTTATTTTATCATCTCTTATTTCCACAAATTGATAAGATTATACTTATGTAAAATTGAATTTTATTTACATGAAGAATCAGTGATTATTTGGAAAGAAATAAATATAGAAAAAGACTATCTAAATTCTTCTTCATCCCCATTATTAGTAAGATTCAATAAAATAAAAATTTATGTTTTGGTATATAATTTTCTTGAGTAAAATAGTTATCAATTTTTTCCTTTTTCTCCATTGAAATGATGAATTACACTGTGTGTTTTTATCTAGGTATCCTTTAGAAAAAAATTGATAGCTAATATGGAGATAATATTGACTAATCAATGATGGTAGGAGCACATTTGGTGAGTAGAGATTGATCCCAAGCTTTGACAATTCCCCATATTTATTAAAATTAACCATTAACTCATATTCTATGATGTTTGGGATCAATCCCAACAACATACATAGACTAACAAGAATTCCACACGAGCACTTGAACTTGGTCTCTATAAAGGTATCAATATCATATGGTGATAAAACATTTGTAGTCTAATTATGGTTTGCAACTAAATGGTATGTTATTTTTTATGTTATAGTTCATTAATTTTATATATTAGTCTGACCATATGGATAATTATCTTAATATTATTCCTTTAAATTTTATAGCCACCCAAAGCTAAAATAAAATGGGGCTTAAATTTTAAATTATTACAGTTCCTTTGCTCCTCAACATGATTTAGCTATTTAAATCCAAATCATGGTTATAGGGAAGAGCATTTGATATTTTATTCTATGCCATTTTCTATATCTTACACACTCTCATTGGTGAAAAATTTGATTGGTGTAAATATCTTTCAAATAGAATTAAGCATGCAAACCCATAATGTGTTGTTAATTGTTATTTTTTTGTCAATGAAAACTGAGATAAACCATGTTGATTTTACTTTTCCTTTAAAATCCTCATTAAAAAGCATTGTGAGACATTTCTCCATTTCCCAACTACTAATATCTGACCAATGTGATTATGGAATGTTATGAAATTCATTATGCTAAACTAAAATTTTATAATCTAAAAAATCAGAGATTGGTTTGCCTCTTTTTAGAATGTGATATATTATGGATAACTATATATTTTTTCATGTAAATTTGCATGAGAAACTTTTTAAAATTGAGTTTAATTATTCCTCCTTTCTCAACATGGTGTCATTGATGTTTTTTTATGATTTTCATACTCTGTTGAGTAACAATGATGCATACATTTTTTGCATTTTTCCATCTCACTTTTCTTTTAGTTTATCCATATTTGTATTTTATTGACACATATAGTTTATCTTAATATTTCTCATTTTTGTCCAACTTGAGTTGTATTTTTGGGTCCCTTCCAAGCTTCCAAATGCATATTTTACATTTATATTATGTTGGAGTGTTGATACTATTTTTTGGCTCTACAGGTTCAATGAATGGATATTTTTCTACCTAGTTGAAATTAAATCACCTTCCAATTGTCCATGTACTTATCTTATTTTACACAAATTTTTGAATGTTATTTTCAACTTAATTTTGTGTTGGTTGAGAAAAAATCCCATCAAGAATTTTTCACTCATTAATAACATCCATGATGTCCTCAAGTTTCCTTTTCCATAAATTTAGTGAGGGCATTTCATGCCTATGGACATCTTCTAGTGGAGGCATATCTTCAAAAGGGTTATCAGTGGGTTATACATTAAAAATGATAGTGGAACTTGTAAATTTTTTTTAAAATTAATATAAAAGTGAACAAATAAAATAATAGTAAATTGTTTAATATTTAGTACCTATGTTTGGCATTTCATACCCAAGTACACAATCTAGTGCAGGCATATCTTTAAATGGATTATTTATGGGTTATGCATGTAAAAGTTGTAAAACTTGTAAATATTATTGAAACTTAATACAAAACTACAAATAAGTAAAAATACAATAAATCATTTAAAATTTAATACTTATGTTTGGCATTTCATACATAGGTACATCTTCCAATGGAGGCATGTCTTTATTGACATCCATGATGTTATCTTCTAGTGTTCATTTCTTTAAATTCAGTGAGTGAATTTCATACCCATGTACATCTTCTAATGGAGACATATCTTCAAAAGGGTTACCAATGGGTTCTACATGAAAAATGGCTAGGCCTTGTAATTATTATTGGACCTTAATATAAAATATAAAATGAAGATCACTTGTATACATAAATGATCACCTACACACACAAATGACCATCTACATATAATATCAACTACCTGCATATGCACATTACTACCTGCATATGTAGACAATCATTTGCATACACATCCAATCATATTCATATGTAGACCACTAGCTACATATGTTGATGGTCATCTATATATGCAATCAATCATTTTTATATGCTAACAACCATCTATATACATAGATAGTTGACTACATGTGTAGGGGTAATTTGCATATGCAGGAAGTCATCTATATATATAGATGGTCACCTTTAAATATAGGTGTTCATGTGTGTATAAATCTATGAAATAACCTTAATATGAAAGTGTAAATAAATAAAAATAAATAATTTGATATTTAGTACCTATATTTGTCTAGATAAAATAAGATAATAGGTTATTTTGTTTTTTAATTTTCTCACCTTCTTAAGTCTCTATATGTAAGCCATTGAAACAAGCAATGCAAACATTTGATAGTAAATGTTGATCATTGATAGTAAATGTAGATGTTTACCAACAAATTTAGAATCTTGATAAAAAATACAAATGATTTAATGTTTTTTCTTATCGAATCTGATATAGGCATAAAAACTCTACCTAAGATGCTAGTGAAGAGAAAAAAGGAGTTTAATATAGTACTGATAAGTATATATAGTGGAGAATTTAGTTGTATTCATATTTGAGATACCGATGAAATACATATATATGAACATATTTATTTTTAAAAGTAAGTGAGTTGACCCTAAAACTTAATTTATATCTAAAAATTTAGGTGATTCCCCACTATTGACTAACCCAAAAAAATTGCCAAATATTGATTTCTAAAACTTGAATATTTGTAAACTAATGAAAATTCACCACTAAAAACACTGGGACTAGGCTCATCATATTCAAAATCAAGAGGTTTATAATCACATCCATAACAATATGAACACATTTTATAAGTATCAACATATTCATCTAACTTTGAATTTGTGTCATAAGTCTTGTCATTAACATGAGTATAAGCAATAGTAATTTCTTGTAATTTCATAAGATTATCATATTTAATGCATATGTAATGTCCTTGAAACATAAAATAATTTATCTAAGTGATGGGAATTCCTAAGGCTTGTTGAAGGAGTAGACATGATATGGGTTCGAAGTATAAACATAACTAAAAAGAAGGATGATACAAGAATCAAAGCAATAATATTTTCAAACACTTATGAAGCTATGATTAGGCAACAAATTGAGATGTAAAAGAAAGATTCATAAATATATTTTATTTTTTTAAAGTAGAAAACTAGGGTTTGGTTGGAATATAGGGGTAGGTTCACCATTTTTTATGTTGAATTGATTCAATACACAAACACATCAAACAAAAAAAAATTATTGTTATATAACAATATTAAGGATTCAATAATATTTAATTGATGAGAATTGGGTATGTTGGTAAAGTGACTTGGTTGTTTCAAGAACCACCCAGGTTCAAATCTTAGTATGGTATTAGAGGTTGTATGTGGTCGATCAATAGTATTCTTAGGTCTATTGTGGTTTAATATTGGTATTCTTGGGTCGGTTGGGGCCTTTGATGGTATTAATGAACTGGTTATGGTTGTTTGTTGGTATTCTCGATCTAGTTGTAATCATTATTTGGATTTTGTGGTCCATTGTGGCTATTGTTGCTAAATATGGTACTTGTGATACATGATCACTTAGGGATATGGGCCCCAATTATGTCTAGACTACTTAGAGCTCTAGTAAAAAAGTGAATACCTATCTAAAAAAAGGATTCAATAATATTTATCAAATAATGGGAAATCACTTTTTCAAGTATGTGTAATTAAAAAGAGCTTATATTATTTTAAGTTTTATTATGTATTACATAGAGATATAGAATCATGTTAGGATATTATGTAGCCATGTGTTTTATTCAATTAACATTTTGACAAATTTTTCTTCCTAGCACTTATATCACATAAAACACATATGTAAATGTAGGTGTTGAGCCTCTTCATAGATGTTTAAACCATAATATGCATAGGAATGAATCCAAACTTTCACCAAAACTAAATTATCACTTATATATGTTTTTTACTTCAAAATGTGGCAAATTAAGTGTGGAAGCCATGTAATAATTTAAATACTAGTTCTCTTATCTTTTTACCTCTTTTAACATATAAAAAGAGGTTAGTAATTGAGTTAAGCTAGCCCGAAAAACCAAATCATTTCTATGTTTTATTTACATAATCAATACTCTTAAGAGGGCCTCTTACTAAAACGAATTTATCCCTCTTAGATGTGTGTGCATAATGGTGATCATGAAACTAGATGTTCTTTCACCTATTCCAACCCTTAGTAGAAGTAATGCAAGTGAAAATTGATGTTGTATAATGTTTCAAAAAATTTAGTTATATTAATTTTATATGAAGTTTAATTCAATGTATTTTGAATAAGTTAAAGTACATACTAATTTATATGCGTTCTTGATAATGCTTGATAACATAAACTATACCATAGTTTTGTATGTATAAGGATCTCTTAATTTTGAATTAGACTTAGTGGCATGCAAAATTCTATAATATAATAAACACATAGTGTTAAACAAATGGTTATAAGGAAAATAATATGAGAAATTCTCAAAAGATAAGCCTAAACACTTCATTTAGGTTTCAACACCTATGTCAATGGAAGTGTCAAAAGCATATGAAGGTGTCTAGGATAAAAACACATAGATAAATAGATAACAAGTAGGGATCCCTGACATGCATTGAATAATAAGAAATTTAAATAAGAAACAAACCAAAATTGGAAAATAAATTAAGTAAACTAATACAAGACTGAAGAGGTCTACGTGAAACCATGCCACTAGAAGTCTCCTTATATGTAAAGTAGATTATCCATGAAAATATATGAAAAACATACTATGAAATTGTTATTGTGTTAAATATGGGTATCTATATTGTCACATTTTTTTGGTTAAAGTAAATTGTGGTTAGTTTTCTATCATTGGGAAAAAATTTCACTCATTCTAAATAAAAAATTGTTATTAAAATGAATGGTCATTTTGTCTTATGTAGGTGTAGCCTCCATAGATGATTCATCCTTATATTTTTTTCTAGCTTCATCTTTGGTGGTAGAGGATGATCAGAAAAGAAGAGTTAACGGTCCCTTTAACATGTGTAGAATTGGGAGATTTTCATGAACTAAGAGAAGATGTAAGGAAAACTTCATGATAAATTGGGTGGCACTCCCAATCAAAAGAAGTTATGGTAGTGTTGGTAGGCATCAAATAGAGCCAAAGTTTAAGGAGGAGAAAGACATAAATACATTATTTAAAGCATATATCTAACATCAACACTTTTTCAAATTCATCATCCTTTGGATTGGAATCTCCCGTAGCTACAATAGGGATTATAAATTACTAACTCTACTCTAGTATGTGAGCTTAATCTTCTGTCCATAGCCTTGAACTATCAGGCACCTTGAACATAAATGGCAATAATTCTACATAGCAAAGTCTTACCATGTTGCACAACCTTTTTTATATCTTTTCATGATATCCCAACTACATCTCTAATAGTTTTTCAAGAGAAATAATGGCACCTAATTCTTGATCATCATCAGATCTCTCATGATATCATTATGGTTATCACTTCTCCCAGATGGATATAAAACCTTTTATAGTTGCTTCACTTTCAAGGACACTTCTAGAAAATATTTAATTTTTTAATCTATAATTGTAAGCACTCAAGGATGAAGGTCATGTCAAAATCCTTGAGAAGTGTAAGAGATTTACCACTATAGTAAGGTTATTTCTGAAAGCAACACTTGATTATTCCTCAACTATTATATCATAGATTAAAATTTGTCACTGAGGATCACCTATTCAAGAAACAATGACTTTATATATCTCTATTTCATATAACCACTAGTGATATAGACCAGTGGATAAAGTTTACAGAATGTATGCATGTGGCCTCACTATAAACAACTCCTTTGAAGATGAATATGAAAAAATCATTTTGATCTTCTTCTTCATCATATATATGTTTTTTAACTATTGTTGAGTGTTGAGTTTTAAATATATTAAATTCATTCAATTTATTTATAATAAGTTTAGTATTCAATTAAATTATTTTAAGAATAATAAAATCCATTGAAGGTTAAAAATAGGCTTCGTTTATTTTCATGTTGGTAGTTTCTATTTTTATTATTAAATAAATTTGGAAATTTTTATTTATTTATATAAAATCATGCTCACAAGAAATTTTATAAATATATTTTATTAAACAATTATTATTAAGGATATTGAGTTGGAAAAGTAATTTACTCAATAGATTAAATTTGTTGTTTTAATTTTTTATGATATGGATATTGCATATTCGATGTGATTTTGTTGTTATTTTGTCTTTTTTATGAACATTTATTCATTTCATATATTAAATATATTCAATTGGTATCAGAGTAAGGCACTTGGGTTATATTTTTTCCCAATTATTTATAAAAACTGATCATAGAAAACTCTAACTCTCCTCCCATTCATAAATTTAGTGTAAATGACTATGATTATTAGAGCATCAATATGGTGACTCTTTTGACAAATTTTTTTTTATGGGATGTGGTATAAACTAGCTATGAAGAACTCATAGATTGTATAACTATTCTAGATAATGATAGACAAGATAAGAAGTAAGATAAGAAGAAAAACACACAAGATTTATTTCATATTCAAAACAACTCCAGACAAGAGACTATTTCAAATAATTACAAGTGAAGGACAACCAAGGAAGCCTAGAAGACTATACAAGAAGCTCACTAAGGTAGTAAACAAGTCAAAGTGTTTACATTGTAAAAATTGAATAGATAATTTGATAATTTAAATATGCAAAAAGATGAAAGCGTGAGTGATTTATGAATATGATTAAAGGATGTAGTCAACAAGATGGTTAATCTTGGATAAATGTTAAACAAATAGGTTGTTGTGAATAAAGTGTTAAGTTGTCTCACACCAAGATATAACCATGTTACCATAATTATTGAAGAAATAAAATATTTGGCTACTCGAGATTGATCACCTATTTGGATCTCATGTGTCCCATGAAGAAATACTAAGATAAACATTAAATGAAAGTGATGAGAAATGTTTTGCTTCAAAATTAAATTTCATAAATAATGAAGGTATTAGCACTAGTAACAAGAACAATAATAGACAAGAAGATCCAATATAAAAATCAACTAAGGATAAAGAAAAGAAAAAATTATAACTATTCAAGAGGAAGAGAGGAAGAAGAGGTGGTTAAGTTGTAAGATGAAGAAGTATAGGTAGATTTGATAAGATAAATATTAAATGTTATTACTATCATAGGTATGGTCATTTTGATTTTGAATTTAGATTAAAAGTAATAAATTAAAGTTGAAGTGATAATTATGATAATGAATGTAATGATTCTTATGCATACAATGTATTCATATCATTTGACAATGTTGAAAATAATCCTAAATAGGTTTGGTATCTAGATTTAGGGTGTTCCAATCACATTTCATGAATAATGACTAGTTTTATACAATGGATACATGTTTATAAATAGATATCTAACTTGGCGATGAAAAATATTTGGATGTTGCATAGAAAGGAACTATGAAGGTGAATATTACATTAGGTAATAAATGTATTATTATACCCCAAAGTTTAAACATAATTTGTTGAGTGTTGGAAATCTATGTGAAAATAGCTATAAGGTGGTTTTTGATGATAAGCAATGTATAATTTATAACAAAAATAAATTAAATAAAGTTGTCATAATTATACCTATGTATAAGAATAAGATGTTCCCTTTAAGGTTTGGAAAGCATAATAACAAACTTGAAAATATGGTATACAAATATAAGAGTTAGTTATGGCATCTCAAGTATAGACACATTTATTTTAAATGTTTGAATTTAATAACATCAGATGAATTGGTCTATCATTTTCCAAATTCTTAATAGCATAAGGAAGTTTGTGAAGGATATGTTAAAGGAAAACATTCAAGAGAAAAGTTTCCAAAAGCTAGTGCATTGAGGGATTATTATCTATCTCAATTTGTTCACTCATATATTTACGATCATGTGAAAATTAAAAAATTTGGGTAAGTCATGTCATATTTCATTAAATGTATTGATGATTATTCATGAAAGTTTTGGGTTTATTTTTTGAAAAAAAGGAGAAATATTTGATACATTTACAAGGTTTAAATCCATTGTAGAAAATGAAAGTAGTTATAAAATAAAGTACTTAAGAACTGATTGTCAAGGTGAATTATCTTCAAAATATTTTATGAATTATTATTATTTTAATGTTATAAAAATACAAAACACAACTACCTACACCCAGCAAAAAAATGGTGTAGCTTAGATAATGAATCATATAGTGCTTGAAATGGGAAGGAAGATGTTACAAATAAAGGGATTGAACAACTCTTCTTGGGGTGATGAAGTTGTTAAAATAGTATATAGTCTAAATCAAATTACCACTAGTACACTTGAAAATATGATTCCATATGAAGCATGGTATGAAAATAATCCTAATTTCAAATACTTCAAAGTTTTTGGTTGTATAGGCTATGTTCATGTAGCTAATCAGAAAAGAAATAAGTTGCATCCAAAGAGTGAGTCTTATAATTTTGTTAGGTATAGTGAATGAAAATATAAAATTTATGTATATTTTAAACAAAATGGATTCAAGAGAAGCAAGAGTCATCGTACTCTTTAATACAATAAATAAGGTAATGAGATCCTTATTATAAGTTTATATGTTGATGTTTTTATTTATATATGGGCAGTGATTATAAGATGAATGATGTGTTGAAAATTTATATTTTGAATGAATTTGAAATGAAAAATTTAGGTCTCATGAAATACTTCTTAGGGGTGGAGGTCATCAAAGTAAATATGATAGCTATATTTGTCAAACAAGGTATGCAAATGGTATGTTGAATAAATTTAATATGGTTGATTGCAAGTTAGTCCCGACTCTAGCTACTAATGTAGTTATGTTATGTAGAGAATATAGTGTTTAAATAGTTTATGCCACAACTTAAAAAAAAAATTAGGGAGCTTAATGTTTCTATCTCACACAAGACTAGATATTATTTATTCATTTTCTCTTGTTTCAAGGTATATGTCTATGTAATATGAAATTCATATGAAGGAATCCAAGATTATTTTGAGGTATGTGAAAGGTAATATTAGCTTTAGTATTCATTATTATGCTACTAAAAATTTTGAACTTGTTGGTTTTAGTGATATTGATTGGGGAGGTAGTTTGGTTGACTAGAAGTTAACATCTAGGAATTAATTTTCACTCAGTTCTACTTTAGTTACATGGAGCTAAAAAACCAAAACTTCAATTACATATTCATCT
>JARHVA010006083.1:835000-840000 GCA_037957365.1 Torreya grandis | reverse complement strand
CATACATGCTTAAAATGAAAATTCTATTACTATGATGACATACTCTCCACATGTTCACATAATGATATATAACTACAACTTTATCATAGTATACATCTAACTCTTATTTTTAGATGAGTGAATTATGGTCTACATCCTTCATCTCAAAATTAAGGCATCATAGTGGGATTTCCCTAGAGATCCAAACCTCTATGAACATAAAGAATTATATTTGGGACAAAGTACAAGTTTTAAAAAAAATGGAGTATAGGTTTTCAAAGATTCAAAATTATGCAAAATAATATTTTATAAAAAACAATTATGCATTTTCAAGGATTCAAATTAATTCAAAAATGAAACATATGACACATATGAGCACTTTGTTATAAAATTTGGGGCATATTACATGTATATGCATTTAATTTTCAAAGAGTAAAATCACATGAATAAAGTTACATGTTTCAAATACAATTATAGTTGAGACATGTACTCATGATGTGGGCATGAATACTCTTCATTCTCTTTCAATTATGAAATTAAAATATATATCCATCTATATTGGTGTGGTTAAAATATATTTTAGGCAATGTACTTTCAATTCTAGTCACATATTGAATCACTTCTAAGAAACCCATGGTGTGGTGTCATATTGTTTGCATGTGATGTATGTTTGGGTTTACTGACACTCAATGGACTTGGCATAAGTTATATCAAACCCATCATGGTTAGACAATTTTGGATTAGTACATTGGGTATTAATTCCCTTTTATGAGAGTTAGAATGATTCATCTTTCCAACTCAAGAGATTGATTACTCATTCAAAATTAGAACTTGATCACTCTCAATTAGACATCAGTTCTAATTATCTAAGTGATTTAACATGATGGCACAATTATTAATAATAGGCTATAGTTTATAGATCAATTTAGTTTCACTTCCATATAGGTGTACTCCTTCCTTGCTTGAATTTCAATTTTTTAATTTTCAAATTTATTCTTTATCAAACCTCAAAATGGAAAAAATGACTACTTTATTTATGACTCATTGTAGGGTTTTTTAATTTTTAGTTCTTAACATAATTGAAGTATCCTCTCAAATAAAAAGTGTGTTTTACACACTTAGATTCAATTATTTCACCTTCACTTTATAAATTTCATTACAACAACAAAAGTGGGGGGGGGGTATATAGACACATAAATTTGGTCACAGGTACTTAACAATCCTAATTCCTAACACATTAAAAACCACATGACTTATACTCAATTAAATGACTCTTATTAACCATTCCCCTGAGCATTTTATCTATATCTAGCTTTCAAACTTTATCGTACATTAATACTGCTGAAATATTTCAATGTAAAATACTCAAGATGTTTAAAATCATCCTAAGAGTATTTGTAGTACAATGCATGTGATCTTGATATTTTTATACAAGTTTATTAAATGTATACATGAACACTATTACACTCTTATCCACTTGGGTTAGTTTCACCCTATGCCAAATACTGACTATTTTATGTAATTGAAATCATTATTTTAAGTCTTCATTCATGTTTCATGAGGTTTGATAAATGAAATTATCAACAAATTTACCTATAGATACACATCAAGGTTCATTCATTATTTCCATTTAAGATTCATTAGGTTCAAACTTGCACACTTCTACAGATTAAGAAAAACATTTCATATTATACCCATATTCAAGATCCTCCATAAAGAGTAGACATAAGCCAAGTTAAGAACATCCTACAGAAATTCAAGAGCTTTAATTTTCAACTATTTAACCCATTTTATAGATTCATACATATATTCAAAGGATCAAAAATGCACATTCACTCTATGCATGAGAACTATGTGGGCTTATTTTCCTTCCTCAAAGTATTGGATACATAGGCAAATATAAGATGAATGACCTTAAAGTTTCAAATTAAGGTAGTCAATATTTCCTTCATCAAACCCCTCCACCTCCCACATATCCTCTACATGGTGTGTGCATGCACATTTAATCTAAAGCACCAAGTATTTGTAATTTTTAAGAGCTTAAAGATGAAATTATAAATATGGGAAGCATAATAGAAGAGTTTGAAAAGAAAAATTAGTATTTCAGTTCAAATATCACATCATCATAAAGTTACATCACATATGCAAAGAATATAGAATGTGCTAGTGTTAATCATGCATTTCTATCTTCATCTAGAAATGTTGTGTCTAACAAGACTTCATATCCAAATGTAAATATCCAACATAGTAAATATAGAACATGTTATTTAAACATAATAAAACATGGTAATGCAATTTTAAGTGATATTTTAAGGTAAATGCTTAAAAACAACTTGATAAAACTACCCCCTCTGCATCCTCTAAGGATATAAAAATACTATTATGCATATTATAGAATACATGGGAATCATACAAGTTATTGTTTGGATTTGAGTAATAAAATACTAAGTACAATTCATAGTGGTCTTCATATAATAGACACATCGATCAATAAACCCACTCACCTTATGAGTGCATCTTCTATAACACAAGTATAAAAACAAGTAGATGAAAAAAAGTATAAATTAGATAAAAAAAGGTGGAAAATAAAAAATTAGAACAAAAAAATTTCTAAAGGCATAAATAGAGCAATAAAATTTTCAAAATGAAAAGTTAAAGTAAGTGATATTATAAAACTATCAAGATGAAAAATAAAAATTATATATAGGATAAGATGAAAATAAAAATTACAAAAGCAATGCATTGCAAAGGTGATGTTAAAAAAGAGAAATTGGGAAATAAAATTCAAGGTAAGTAAATAAGCATGCTTAAAGTAATATTTTTAACAAAATAAGTAAAATGAGAAGAGACACTTGAAAAATCTAAAGTTTCTGATGTGGTGGGAAAGGGGATAGTTAAAAACCTTTCCTAATATTAGGACAGTTTCACTATCATTGGTCGCATAAGTGGAAATAAATTTATAGATATCAAGGTTATGGAATATTAAAATACAAATTTTTATTTTATGTCATTTCTTAGTTTTCTTGGAATTAAGTATCAATAAGTAGATAAGGATAATCCAATCTCAGCAATTATGGGATTAATTTAGTTAGGAGTTTCATTTTCTTAATAATAATGTTCTCTTAATTTTCATGTTGTTTATAATCCAAGTGAATATAATGTTGTGATTAGAAAATCATGGTTACACTATTTAGGAACAATGATTGACAAAAATAAATGTTGCATAACATTTGATCATGAAGGCAAGGTGACATCTTTTCCCAAACAAGGAAATTATTAAGAGTAAATTCAACAAAAAAGGATCATGTATTTATCTAGTATGCAAATAGATATAAATAATGGCATATAATTAGAGGCACAAAACATAATACATTTTACAAAGTAAAAATTGGAGAATATAATTAGAGGCACAAAACATAATACATATTTCAAAGCAATAGTTAGAGAATATAATTAGAGGCACAAAACATAATATAACATAAAATATAGTTAGTTATGATGCTAATATAGATATGGATATGGAATAGGTAAGAAGTAGGTTGGTACTAGATTATATAATACTCATCAAATTTTGGATTAAATACCTCTTTAGCTTTAAACACTTACTTCAACCTAGGATGGTTTTTTGAAAACTTCTATCTGACTTGGACATAGGTGTCTAAAACAAAATACCTACCAAAAATAGATGCAACCACCTGGATGCTTATATATTTTGTGTTGCCTTCACTTTGGTGTATTCAGATATGGGTTATGGACTATCACTACTTATGAAATGATAAACCAGAGCTCTTCATCTTCATAGTGACAATGTTAAAAAATGGTTAGTGGGCACATAGTATCGAGCTATCCAAGATACCCCTCTATCAATGAACACTACCTACATATCTAATACTTTGAAAATGGCCTCAAACTTATGTATTTATCGACTACTTCTTGGTTTTTATGTGAACAAAGATGCATTTATCGACTACTTCTTGGTATTTTGTGTGATAATCAAGTACATAGACAAACTATAGGAATACATTACATTTATAAATTGGATGACATTACAAAACTAGACACTTGCCTTAGATAGGGACATTTGCATCAGCATACATGTATTACTAGGATGCATGTGTCTAGGTAGTTGGAAAATAATTGGATGTCCAAAACTTGAAAAGACATAAGATAAACATTTTACAACATTCTAGGCAACATATAAGGTCTAAGTCATCAAAATAACATTGGTCAGACTAAGAGAATGAACTTAGCACATATAGATAGTGTATGTAGTCCTTTAGGTAGTGGGAAGGATCTAAAAATTGAAGGTACATCTATGATATGTATTTTCTAATTATATGACACTAATGTGTTTTACAATTCAGAAATAGTGTCTCCATTCTAGTAATGCCCCCCCTTATTCTAGTTATGAAATTACTAGTTTAAAGGAAAAATAATGCATATGTGGGTGTGTATAACACACCGTATCGTTACATGAGCACCAAATTGAGTACTTTACTATAAATTGACCTGTAACCAAGATCATGTTACAATATATGATCAATGCATATAATCTAAAAACAAAAGCATTGAAAATGATTGAAAGTAAAGTGAGCAAGGTTTAAAAGTAAACTTATGTATCAATGAAATTGCCTTGCCTTTTGAGAATTTGATTTAAAAATATGTATCATTATGAATAATTAGAGATATGATCAATAAAAATATTAAATATGTAAATTACATATATATAGAGAGAGATAGAGGGATATTTGAGGACACATACCGTAAACTTTAGGAAAAATGTCAGTTTCCACTAGATAATTGATATTATCTCAATCATACAACAAAATCAAACTTATAACCTAGTGAGCATATGTGAACCAAGTCAAGTTACACTATATATATGATGAGGTTAAATGATGTAATCAAGTTCAAATTATAAAATTGGAAAAATTAAGTCATTTAATCACCTAAACCATACCAAAGGAGAACCAAAAAATGTATTAGATTGGATCAATACAATCCATAATAGTCCATCCTGG
>JARHVA010006083.1:747500-830000 GCA_037957365.1 Torreya grandis | reverse complement strand
ATGTATTCAAAGTTTCCATGGCATCAGGTTCAAGAAACAATCTTTAAAAGGGCTTCCTAGTTGATTTTCACCACTTTCTCTAAGTGTTTACTAGTTGGCTCACTAGACTGGCTAAAATGGGAGATATGGTAGGCACACTTAGGAGTTTGTCTACCTGATATAATTATAATTAAGACTTATAAAAATTCCTAATATTCCCTCCAAAATTGATTATTTATTTTTAAACCTTCCCAAGTCTGTAAAACACATAAAAAGGTCAAAATAAGCCCTATTTTCCCTATTTTGTATAGCTCCATACACCTAAGTTACATGTGAATAATATAATGTGAGTCATATACATCATCCAAGTGGTTTTATGTCCTTTACCCTTCATCTAGATGCTTCCTTTACTTCCTCTTCTCAGTCGGGTCCTTATGTAGGGTTTGTAAGGGTTTTGAGTGGTTTGTACTCTTAACCTTTGTTCATAAAAGTTACATTTTAAGAATCTCAGGTGAGTCATATACACAATAAAAGTGGTTTAATGGCCTTTACCCTTAATATATATTATTCCTTTGCTTCCTCTTCTCAATCAGGTGCTTATGTAGGGTTTGCAAGGGTTTTGAGTTGTTTTTACTCTTAACCTTTATTCATAGACATTTGACATTGAAATTTTGATAAAATTACACTTATCTATTCTTAATTAACCCCTTCAACTTCCTTTAATATTTAATCCTACCATATAAATGGTTATCAGAGATATAAGTGTCCAAAGTTGCTCAACGAGTCATTTTCATGTTTCCTATGAGGGTCTAATCATAACTTGGGCCAAAAAAGGCTTCTTGTTGAGTTTCCCTAAAATAAAAATGTTTTATCACCTAATTTTATACCATATAAACATAATATAATCCATTTTATAACTCACCAAGAGATAAAAATGGAAATGACCACTACTTTGGGACAAGGCCTACACCTTGACAATGAGCCTACCTCTATTTTTTGAGCTACATAACTAATGTTTTCACTTAGTATGAATTATAAAAGATTTTTAAAATTATCTACACTCCCATATTCACTATACAAAATACTATAAATATTGGAAAGGGTTATAACATGCAATGGCTTTGCATTTGGAGCTAGAATTGTATATTTCCTCACAGGTCTGCCTGTAAAGCTTCTTGTCCAAACCACCTTGTTTTCACTCAAACCTTATATACTATATTTTTATGTTCTAAATTTTTCCTCCAGATATTTTAACCTTCTTAACTTATCTAAATTATCTCTTGTTCACCATTCCTCACTTTTCCCCAGAACTACCATTCTTGTGCATGCAGGGAGCACCTTACCTCTGAGACCCAAAAAATAGTATTATCCCTTTTTTTAAATGAAAAATGAATATATTTTATGATTCATAAGGTAATAATGACCAAATTTTCCAAAATATTTTATAAAATTCCATGGTTAGGGGGTCTAACCATCTCAATCTCATCAAAAAATGGGGTAAAACCCCTATTTTTTTCATACTTTTGACCAAACATCCTTCATGCTCCTAAGATATTTATATATTCTATCCATTATTATTTCATTATTTTGGAACATTAGAAATCAACTAAAAGCTTTTTTTTCATGAAACTCTCAAGTTTACTCCTTTGAGCCAAGGGTTTTTCAACCTACCTGTACGGACTGAGTGCATTCTACTAACAGGGAAGGGGTTTTGGGTGTCCTTTGAATGTTTTGGGCATTATATCACATCCATTTTATTTTAATGATTCATATTACTATTATTAACACCCTCTCTTCCTTCCTAGGTAGTCCAATTCACATCTTGCCCTCACAAACTAGGACCTTGCCTAACTATCACATTGAAGAGGGATGTTTTCCTATAGATATCTTCCATTGGAGGTCTCATAAATATGATAATGACTCTATATGTATTATATAATCCATTTTAAGTTTCAGTTATAATTCATTCCCTTTGGATTTTAGACCCTCCTAGCAATTCCAATGCTTATCACTACCCACTGCCTTCCACAATCTCCTTTGCTTGGCTATAGGTCACTCTTCTAGGTTTGATTAGGTCCATATGGTAGATGGAAATTTACTAATATTATTATTCAAGTTATTAATTTTGATGATCATGTTGAATCCACCATATATTTTACAAAACATCATAGTCCTAGCTTAGTCCTTGATTTTCCTATGACCTCTGTCTAAGTCTGTATATGGCTATAGGTCACCATGGGGTTCTTGACACTCCCTTGAGGATTGAAACTCTTTTCCAAATTAAATAGTTTTTGAAAAATTCCATTTCACTCATATTTAAATCTCCAAAATAGTTTCAAATTTTCAAATATGACCACTGCCTAATGACCTAGTTGTAGGTGCAATTTTACCCTATTGTACGGATAGGGTACAGGCCTAGTATGTCATTACACCTAAATATATCTTCCTTCATGACCAATTTACTTAGTGGTACCTTTTATAAAATTTGGAAATATTTATCCTCCCTTAGCATATCTTAGGACTCTCCATATGTTTTTCAAGGTAGAACCTCCCTCAAAATCTTGTAGACTTCACTAACTAATTTTAATGTGTTTTAGGATGGTTTTCACCCTCTTGAACTTATGTCTCCCTCCAATATTTCTCCTCAAAACTTGGTAGATATTTTTATTTATATATAGGTAACATTATCATTTAATTTTATGCTTTAAAACCCTTTGTAAATTCAATTTTAGAGGCCTATCAAAACCCATAAGGCCTCTATTTTGGTCATTTTGGAAAAAAAAGGGCCTAAAGGTAGTCTAACCGTCCATTAACTGATTTGGCACCCTATTGTCAAGATATAACCATCAATGGATCTTTTTGGACTTAGAAAATAATAAATAAACTCAAAAAGGAGATGATCAATTGTTAAACACCTCTTCAAGGCATTTTACATCTATGACACTAGTTGTACATGATCACTCTCTATACACAAGTAGGACTAAGACAATATTTTAAGTATGTTAGTGTGTAAGACATATATGCATTTCCCCAACTCTTAAATGAATTTAAGAATGCCCAAAATATTTAAGGACTATATCAAAACCTCCACATTTCATTAGTGACATTAGCATGCTCTTGTAGGTGAAGTTTTTTTACTATGCTATGCAAGGAGAACATGAAGAAGCAAGAAAATGTAAGGAAAGGCCTTCCAAGCACCACAAGACAAATTTCAATTCTTACATACATAAAAAACAATAGGACTATCCTTAGAACAACATCAAAATACTCTTTCCAATGTGGATAAATCATTTTCAAGTCAACTCAAATGACTATTGATGTAAACTAGGTATTTTGCAAGCATGTACAAGCCTAGAAGGGCTCTCTAAAGTATTTGAGTTTTCTAAAACAATAATAATGATGGGTATGTCTTGAAAAACATGTAGAAACACATGTAACATATAAACCCATCAATCCAAAATAAGAAAAACTTGAAATAGACTCAAAAGTAGACCCTCTCATGGTTAGCTACTTGTAGTGTTAACCATTGTTCATAAAAGTGGAGGCACCAAATTGAATTTTATTATTATGAAAATGAAGTGCACTTAGAGTACCATCTACTTGTAGAATCACTCCTCCCAATTCCACCTATATGGTCCATAACAAGTGCTTTAAGTTGCCCTTTATTTGCTTTCTAAGACAAGAAGGAATAAAAGGAGAAATAAATGATATTTTATATGAAATCTCTATAACCAACGCATGGAACTAATTTTTAGGAAGTGAAAGGGTACATAACTGATTTTTCCACCTAAAAGTGAGATGATCCATTCTGTACAAGTGCCCAAAAGCACCTAAAAACAAGAGGAAACTACCTTCTTCTGAGCATAAATAATTCTTGAATTTTTAGGCAACTAATTCTAACATTCTCTAACCTCACCCACATTAAATTCACCTTGGTGACAAATTTTTCCTCTTGGAAGTCCATACAAGTCAATTAATAGGCTAGAAAGTGGCCAAAAGACCCCTTTTTGCACATGAGACATAAAAAATGACCAATTTATGAATTTTAAACACATTGAAACATTACAAATACATATTAGGACAATATAACATAAAATGATCTTTTGACCAAGTTTTACCAAGGCTTGACCATGTTTGACTTTGGTTGACTAGGTCATTTCAAGGAAGATGAGCTTCAATAAATACTAGGGGAAGCATAAGTGAGATAATAGACCAACATGACACCCTACAATACACATGAGAACCTTCTTAAAAACATAAAAATAGTATTGGTTAACCTCATTTAACTATAATTCAAATTTGTTCAACAATTTAGCAACTCTTAGGGGTAACATGCTTGCCTATGTTAAAGACTAGTAGCCTTATCCTATCCATTAGGAAAGGGAGTTATACTACACTTGGAAACATTAGGGATAGAACTTTAAAAACTAAACAAGACATCTAATATTACCTAAGACACAAAAAGGGAAATAATAACACACAAAAGACCGAAAAAACACAAAATAAGGACATAGTTATGCTACTAAGCACTTAAGGGAAAAAACACACAACCAAAAGCAAACTAATATGTACATTCATCTTGATCATACCTACCTTCCTAGATAAAAAGGGAAGTAACTTATATCTCCTTCCTCACTAGATGAGTGAGGATGCCAAGCATACTTCTTCTTATATGGGGTGTTAGATGACTCTTGCTTTCTATTTTCTTTTTGTCTTTGTACATCATCTAATGGAGTCATCTCCCATACATTCTCAAAGTAGGTAAGGTCCTCTTAAACCTTAAATCATGCTTCAAACTACTATCCCCTCATTTCCTCATGATAAATTTGTGTGTCCATGCATGGGACAACTTGTTAGAAGTTAATATCTCTTTGAAGGATTTCATCATCCTTCTTAATGGTCAAAATGTCTTCAAACTCTTCAAATGGAATTGTATCATGACCATGTGGAACTATTAATTTCTCACATTCTTATTGGAATTTGGTGGAGGTAGCTTTATAGGAGGTTATAGAGTCAAACTTCACATCATCTTGAAAAGTCTCAAGATCATCATATATTACTCCATTATGATCTACACTCTCTTCATGATGATGCTCTTTAACACATATATAGTCTCCAACATCCTATACTTGTTTCTCTAGGAAATTAATCTTCTCACCTTCATACCCTTGGAATATTTGCATATAAATCTACCACATGTCCTCCTTTTGAGACACATTTTTTTCTTGTCATGGAAAGTATATTGCAAAGGATTTATAGGTTATATGAGGGATTCAAATTCATTACATATTCTCTCAAATCTCTACCATAGATAATCATCCTTTAACTGGTCTGCATCACTAAAAGGAGAAACAAAAGAGACCATTTCCTCTTCTTCTTTGGATTCCAAGAGAACTTCTTTCAAGGCATCTTCTTGAACACAACTATGAAATTCTTCCTTCTCTTCAAAACCTACATTTATCCCATCTTCCCTCTTGTTGATGTCAAGATTACGCCTTTCAAAAATAGGGAGCTTTGCCAAAGGGGATTCCCAAGTAGCAATGCAATTCTCAACATTGGGAGGACAACCTTGATTAGTTATAAGGGGTGGAAAAGTGGATTAAATGGATTATTGAGGAGGGGTGGGAGAGATTTGAATGGTTTTAAATTTCTCTTCCCTAACAATTTCTCCACCTAAGCGTGATTTGTTCTTTTAGTCATAGGCTACCACCACCTCTTTTCATCTTGGGAAGGTAGGCTCAAGGATGTTTTCATGGGATTGAGGGGTTAATGAAGGGGTGAATGACATGTTTAGGAAACTTGGAGTCTCCTTAGGATTATTACCTTGATTTCAAGTTGGAGAAGTAGTCTTAGAAAGTTCACCTTTAGCTCCCATAATATATTTCTTCAATATTTGATTAGCCAATTTAATCTCTCTTTCAAGGTGAGCTTCAAAACTTAATCTTTCTTCTTCACAATATCATCCAAGTAGGTTAACCTAATCCACCATGATGTCTTCATTATTTTGGATACTTTGTTGGATGGACATAAAAGAAGAAAAACATTGGGCATCATATGAAATATTTGGGGTATTTTGGGGATGCTAAGATTGAGTTTGTTCATGAGTTCTCAACCATTATTTTAGATGGAAGATCAAACCAAAAATATCTAGGATCTCATTAAAAAACATGGCCAATCAGCTTTCTCTATAGGAATCTATTCCCTTTTGATTTTTTATAAATCATTCCTCATACTCTCAACACAAATACTATGGATGACTTGACGACAACCATACCTAGTGTCATGGTCTAACATGTAGTCTCTATAACCAATGAGAGTCTTTTTGAAACTAACAATGGAATAGCTTAGAAAGGAGCTAGGTGAGATAGATATATTACAAGCTTGATAAGGCTATAATTAGAAATATATGCTTGATGGGGATCATGAAAACATTGACCAAGAACTTGCTCATAACTTAGGGGAAGAGGTAAAGAAGGATATGTCTCCCCAACTTCTATTAAGACAAGCTCAAACTCCCAATTCTCCATTAATTACTCACAAAAGAGCATGAAATAATAAAATGACATTCAATAGGTATTATTTCAATTCTCAACTAGTAGATATGTACTTGGAGTCACCATTGGTGCTTAGTGAATTGCTTCTGAAGGTTCTTATCAGGAGGAGAACACTGAAACTCTTCAATCTCTTGGAACAAAACTCCCATCGAGCATGCCAAAAACTATCGTCACTTGCACTTATACCTAATGAGGATATTGGATAAGACTATCATCATTCAAGTGAGATAATGGAACCACCTTAGGGCTGCGGGCATCCCTATTATGAGGTGGATCTCTAGATTAGAGGATAGTTCCCCTTGATGCATCATTAAATCTCATATCCTACTACTAACACTTGGGGAATAAAAAGGGATAGGGATAACATGAAATTAAACCTACTCTATAAGAGGTAATACACCAAAATATATTTATCTACTCATACCCTTAGTATGTACTTAGAACTAATGACAAGTTAAACATACACTTCATCCAATGTCAATTTTCCCTCTCACTTCAATGCTTCAACATGGGGTCTTGGAGATAGCATAGGATAGGAAAAACTAGACAATAGGCATTCTAAGATAATCTATTGAGTATCCTATACACTACACCTAAGATCTACTTTAACACTTTTTGTTGACCTACAAAAGAGATATTAAAAACACACAAGGTACTAAGGAGGGTAACATGTGAAGGTAAACCAAAACTTACACTTGCAAAACACTAACATCCATTCTGTACACTTAGTAAAATATTTGAATGAGATAAAACAATTTTAGTTTTTTGATTGAAGGAAAAAAATTGGTAGGGATTTACCATACCCAGGGCAATAAATCCATACAATAGCCTAAAAGGTTCAATTTATAGAAGATGTGAGAAGAGAGAGAGAGACGGGGAGTCCAAGAGTCATTTGGACATGTGTCATTAAAAATGGATGGGAGAGAGGGCTGGGGTGAGCCATTCAATGTCAAGATTTAAAAATTTCATCTTCACTTATCCAAGACATACAAAATGGTGAAGAAACTCTTTTTCTTGCACAAAAAATTGCCCCTCATGATTAGCCTTCCAAAACTACCTTATCACTACAACTGATCAAGTCTGATGATGGTTCTAAGTGAGAGGGGTTACTAAAAATTCTTCACATGCATTTAAGAGGTTCCTGATCATCCCTATCATTTTGGCCATGCATAATCATCCTTAGAAGTCTCAAAATAGCTCCTTTCCATACACCTCTCACACTTGAAACCTAAAAACTATTAAATCCTGAAATCTTATCCATACAAGAAAGGTAGTGACATGTGTCCAAAGTGTCCATGGCATCAGGATCAAATGACAACATTTAGTTCTAATATGATTTTTCTATCTATTGGTATTTTATATAATTACAAAAAACCTACTCTATATTCACATCCAGAATGATAGTAGAAATAATGGCATAGAGAAAAAGATAATTTAAAGGATAAAGATTTAATCCCTTTTAATGATAATCTAATAATATTTTATTTGAATTATACTTCCAACATTAAATTGGAACTATTATATTATTTATTATATATCCCATGAGATGAGTATATAAAAATATATTATAATATTATTATAATCCTAACTGGTCATAAACTTTGAAAAGTAGTTAAGCAAAAATTAAGATGATGTATCTACTATATGGGTACCAGTGAAATATTATTACAAGAGGGTTTTGTTCACCCTTTGCTGTGAAAATTAGGAGTGTTCATAAACTTTATTATGGAACAAATTAAATTAGGATTTTATTTTAAACTTTCAAGTCATGTATTAATTTGAAATGACATTAATGTTAA
Source organism: Torreya grandis (assembly GCA_037957365.1). Taxonomy (NCBI): domain Eukaryota; kingdom Viridiplantae; phylum Streptophyta; class Pinopsida; order Cupressales; family Taxaceae; genus Torreya; species Torreya grandis. Next base: position 821,668 of record JARHVA010006083.1, on the reverse strand, counting down.
AATGCTAGGTGGGCACAAATCTTAGAATCAGTAGCTATTAATGGTAATGGTAAAACAAAACCAAATTCTTATTCATTATTTTATAGATAACCATAAAAATGTGTTAATGTAGTCAAATAGATAAAATGTAACTACCTTATATTTTAGATTAAAATCCTATAACATTTAGACTCCTTAAAGCATGGAAACTAATAATATGGAATTTGACATTGAGTTACATGTGTATGACTATTAGGATAATAAGAATAAATGGGGTAATTTTATTTAGTTAATATTACTGAGATAAATATTAACTAGAAAATGAAAGAATTGAATAGGATAGTTTAACAAATGATTTCTTATAAACCATTAAATGTAATAACTTGATAAAATCAGCATCTCATGTTTTTTTTTAAATAAAGTTATGAGTTACTATATGAAATGAGTGTGTTCTATGTACTATGATTAGTATTTATGATTAATAAACTAAACCTTGGTCTATAAATTGCATAAAATTAGAATACCTACGTGTATTGCACATTAGGATGTACAAGTTCTAGTATATAAGGACTATTCCTATAATTCATTTTATGATTTGAATAAGTCTTTAAGTTACATAGGAGTCAAGAACTACAATCCTTGGAATAGTCTCTTAAAAGCAAATGAGTCAATAGGATAATGGATTGATGAATTATATAACACACTACTAATAATATGAATGATTGTTAGTCATAGATATTTAGTTGGAATACTTGTGTACATTACATACTATTATGAATATATTCTTAGTTACACTTAGTGCATAATGTTGCATCGTGATGCATGTTTATATGTTGTGATACTTTGGTAAGCCTTGTATGTAGTATACCAGAGTGGTATAATTTTTTTTTTATTATCTACATAGATCAGTTGAGTCTTGAAAATCATAAGTTTGGAGTATATGTTTATATGTAGTTATGAACCTATGATAGTATGGGATATAATAGGGTACTACAATATAAAATAATATTGTACTCAGGTGGTACTTATTATATTTATTATGCCTAAACTCACATTTACATCTAATTTATTTATTGCATACGTATTTTTTATTGATATGGATAATGTGTGTTATTAAAGTTGGTAAGACTTGTGTATGTGTACATGTAAACTTTGAGAGATTAGAAAATGTTATGTTGGTATGTTATTGTGCTTCGTGGAATAGTGGATTGCTTTGTTATATATATTTACTTGTATATTACTTGTGTTCTCATGAATTTTAGACTACTTTATAGGATTAAATGTGTAAAAACTAGAAGTTAAGTCTTAAAACACTAAACAGTGGTAATATGGGTTGCCATAAGGTGTAGATAACTAAAAACCAATTATATTATTTGATTTATAAATTTAATTATATGTTTACTTGGGTGTTATATTAGTAATCATTATTTATAGTATGGGATAAAATATAATGAAATATTCATGCATATGTTTGATGGATTGAATGTATAATGTTATTACTCCTATGTATACCATGTCATGTGTTGCATTTCCCAGTAAGATGTAAGCTGATGAATCTTGTGGTTGAATTTTATTTAACCAATTTACATTGCTAATGCAAATTAAGGAGTGATATAAGCTTCTTTAGCTTATTGGCATTACAATGTTAGATGAACGAAGTTCGATCAAGTGGTGTACCATAGATTGATAGATCTATATATCACTTTTATATTATTATTTTTAAAATGGTGGGCCAAAGTATGTTTAGTGAGATATTATATTTAATTATTATGATTGAAATTTATGAAATATATTATAATATATAGATATTTCTATGATACACTACATGTTTAATTAGTTAGATATCATATACCACATGGGTACTTGCTAGTCTCTCTAAATTCCTATGCGATCACTATTTACCCATCTGTGAAGGGAGGGCCATTTCCTAATGGGATTAGTGTGGGGGATCATTGGTCCATGGTTGGTGTGTAAAAGTTATTGGATGAAGCTCTCCCTCCCCATAATAGTACTACTTATTGAGATGACACTTGATATTTTTATAGATACTTGAAGTTTTGTAACTATGCTCTAGGGTAGCCAAATATCTTATTTATACATTGTATTATATTGTAATTATAATTATATTTTTTCATGAATAGTTATAATTATATGTTGATGCTAATTTACAGTGGTGTTTGTATATTTACAAAAGTTAAGTTTATAATTTTATAATTACTTTTTATATTGAGTTGTCTTTGTCTCATGTTATTATAGATCCCTATTTTATGTTGTATTATAAATTGTTGTCGTGAATGAACATGAATAATTTTATGATCTCTATAAGACTCTCAAGATGTAGTATACTTTTATATATGTATTTAGTTTTTAAAAAAATTGGTTAGATCCCAATAGGGATGTTATATAAAGGGCCTTTCCTTTGGGGTTGGGAATTGAAAGGATGAACCTGACATAACCCAAATGGAAACATTATTTCAATGCAATGTTTGCTAAAACAAACTAATTTTTTTTATCGGATTGATGATAATCAAAAAAATTATTATATGCTTCAGTAAATACAAACACAAGTCTTTGTTTAAATATAGAAAATGAAAATTAAATGACAAATAAATAGGAGAATGTTATATCATATATTGTTCTTCAATAATTTGATATAAAATCCATTCTCTAACATGAAATTTGTACTAAAATCTTTGTAAAGATAAACATTCATATAAAAATTTGTATATAGAGCTTTACAAAGCTTTGCTACTATTGTCATGCACAAAATACTACTATAAAATTCATACAATAATATTCTATTATTTTTGGTAATATTAGTCTCTAGACATCACTGTAAAACCTAAAATATTTGGATCAAATCAACATTAATCCACAAATGATATCACATGATAAAGACAGAGATGGAGGAGTTAGTTTTGACAAAATAAATATTTGCATAGATTATAAAGTTGGAAATAATTGACAAATATTTAATAAAGGTATGAAAGATTACAAATTAGTTGTTGACTAGACAAACACATCATCAAACACTCCCCCTTAATCTTGACTACCAAAAACTTCAGTTAATCCTATGCATTCTCTAAGATAATAAAAAATATTCTTTGACAATGGTTTTATAAAAATCGCAGGAAATTGTTCTTCAAACTATAAAATTCAAGAAATATTTCACCATTATTAAATAGATCATGAATAAAGTGATATCTTATAACTATATGTTTTTTGTAATTATGAAATACATGATTTTTAGATAATGTTATAACATAATTATTCTCACTATATTTTTATTTGCTCTTCTTGACTATGCTCTAAATCTGATAAAACTTTTATCATCTTGACTATCTGACATGTTACTGATGTGGTTGTAATGTATTTTGTTTTTGTGGATGAATGTTAAATAATTGATTTATTTTTTATGCCTAAGAGACTGTACCCAATCCACGATGAAAAATGTATCCATAAGTGTTTCCCTGTCATCTATACTACTGGCACAATCGATGTCCAATCAAGTTAGTTTGAAATCTTCTAAAGGTGCATACAAGAACCCATTATTTTCCATACCAACAATGTACACTAATATTATTTTGGACAATTTTGAATGTGAATCTTCTAGTGTTTTCACAAATCTTGAAATGAGACTAATGTCATACATAATATTAGGTCTCATGGTGATTAGATACATCAGGCTGTGTACAAGTCTCTTAAATAGAGTTGGATTGACATTGGAATATTTATCTTCTTTATTGAGTTTTAATCCTATAGCAATCAATGTTAGTGGTTGATTGACATTCATCATCATGAATTTATTTAATAAATTATTAGAATACTTTGATTTACATATAAAAATTCTGTTTTCAAATTGACTAACCTCTATATTAATAAATCCCTTATCATCCCCAAATCTGTCATACCATATTCTATTTTCATTTCTATCTTAAATGTATCTAGTGACAATTTTCAAGTGAATATTAAATCATACAAATATAAGCTTACTATTAAAATATAGTCTTGATCATTCACTTTGACATACAAGGTTAGTTCTCTACTACATTTTTTGAACCCATTACTCACAAAATATGAGTTAATTTGACTATATTAAGCTCTTAGAGCTTGTTTGACTCCATGTAAAGCCTTTTTCAGCTTGTAAGCCTTATGTTCTTGTCCAAAAACTTCATATATAGGTGGTTTTTCTACATATACCACTTCTTGGACGGTCCCATTCAATAATTTAGATTCAACATCTATTTGATAAACCTTACAATTGGTTTGAGAAATAATAGACAACATGATTATAACTATGTATAATATAGCCACTAGTGTAAAATTTTCTTAGTAATTAATTTCAGATTATTGTGTAAATCCTTTATCAGCTAGCTTACTTTATATATCTCAATCTTTCCATTAGGATTATATTTAGTTTTATAAACCTAATTCACTCCTATTACATCATTTTCTTCTATAAAATATATTAGATCCCATGTTTGATTGTTTTCAAATAATTTAATTTATTCATCCATGGTTATAATCTAATTCTAATCCTTTGTTTCATCCTCAAAGTGAAATAAAATTCCTTAATTATCTATCCAATTTTTTTACCACCTCACCATTAACAGACGTTACTTCTCTAGTTTCCTGATCATAATATTTGGCACATGCACCTACTAATTCAATCCATGAGACATATGTGGTGAAACCAATTGCATGGGAAATTGAGATCCTAAATATTCTTTAAGTAATGGGGGTTGATTTTCCATCTTACAATCTTTCCCAAATATCTCCCATATTTATATGGCCCAGCCTCAAATAATCAATTTCTATAAAACTAGTTTGTACATAGGACATTTGTTCATACCCCTGATAATTATAATTTATTTTTATAGGCTTGGTCATTAGATAAGTTATTTTTGTGACAAGGTCAAGGTGGCTTTCATATATAACATCAGGAGGGATTGTGTGCTTGCAAGTTGAAATGGTCTGACAATAGTATTAATAAAAACATATGTGCTATAAAATTTACTACTTTTCAAAGAGGAAATAAATGAATTTTCCATTTTTAATTATTAACAATAGTGAAGCGATAATAAATTAAAACACTTTGTGATGAAAATTTGCAATTTTTAGAGTTAACCTACTGGATAATTTGGAAGGTATGTAAACCTTAAATCATTAAAACAAGTGACAAAAAGAATTTCATATATTTGAGAATAAAGATCCCCCTTACCTAAGTCAAAGCTTTACAGTTCTTATGAATAAAGATCTCATCTTCTTGTGAGATGTTTTGGTTGTCCATGTAATTAGCTACGACATTAGCCTTTACATAAAAATGGATAGATTCCCATAAATAAAATGAGCATATAACTTCCCATGTCCATCCCATAATGTGTTTGATATTCTAATCATGTGCCCTCTAATTGGGTCATGCTTGGATCATAACAATTGAGTCTCCTTTGAAAATAACCTTATATATATCACAATAAGTTATCAAATCCACTAGAGGGTGAGAGCTTATGGCTCAACTTCATTTTTAGTCCCATCAACCAATTTGAGGGTGGTCACTCTAACTAATGAACCTGCACATTCTCTAATTATGTAGTGTGCCCGTGAGGAATAAGGATTTCCCCTTTCATACCTATTAATATTAAACTTGAAGAAAGCTAGTGGCAGGTAAATCCAAACCAAATTTTTTATCCTACAATTCATTTTCATGGACACTCATAACCAAATAATATGAGATACCTATTCAAAATATAATATTGTCTTTAATATGGTCTGCCAAAAGAATTGATTGAATTCTGGTAGTAACTACTTATTTTCAGCTACACTTCACTTCTATCATAGAAAACACTTATTAGTATAATTTCAATTATTCTACATTCATTTCATTCATTTAAATTATCGTAAGGTTTTTACAAGTTTAATCTAAACAAAGTTGATGATAGAGGGAAACTTCTTGATTAAACTATGTATGTTATTTTTATCAACATTTAATATCACCCAGTGAACCATCATTAGGAAGAGAATTGTAAGTGATCCTATCTTCTCCTTGATAATGGATTAGGGAGTGTGATCTAAAACATTGATCAAAAGCAACATAAATAATTTTATCCACCATTAGTTTTCAATTTATTATGGTTTGTGGAAACACTATATCTCATAAAGATGATGTTATCCATAACCATATTATTTATGACTATTATTGACACATTGTTGGTCTTGGCATTATCACACATTTACAGCAGATTCAATCTAGACAATCATAGAAGATACAATGTGAGTATTTTTAGCATTTTCCATAGTGCCATTGGCCAATATAAAGAGCCATTAGAGTCAATTTACTAGTAAAAGTAAATGTTTGACTTCAAATATATTCCATGTGTCATCATATTTAGGAAAAAATCCATGAAACTCCATCCCTTTTAAAGTCAAATCCAAGACATCAAACTCAAAACAAAGATAGACACAACATCCTCTGAGCGCAAGTATTGTCAAACTTGCCATAACCTCCTGAGAGTGCAATCACTATCAAAATTTCCATGAACAAGGTTTTTGCAGAGAATTATAGTAAAAGGACAAAAAAACCAAATGCCAAGAATTCTATAATCATTCCATTAACATCCCAAGAATTAAATTCATTTACGAGTCCATAAAAGATATGGCAAGTCTTAATAGAAAAGCTTTTAAAACATTCAATCATAACACATTGAGAGTTTTAAGCATCACAAATTAGTTATGTTGAGTAAAATTCTTCTAGATTCAACTACATAAGACTGATTTTATCCAACATTTTTGATTCCACTACTAGATCCTTCTTTAGGAGAATAAGAAATGAAGCCAATGGTTCAAAAAGAAGAATTAAAACTTAGATCCTTACATAGTGTTGAGATATATGAAAGGGGTTTTGTAAAATCTATGCTAGGCCTAGAAAAGAATAAAATGGTGAGTAAAGGATATTCAAAATAGATTAAAAAGATTAAAAACTTGAAAGTTTAATAAATATATATCAATGAGATGAAAATATACAATACTTTCCAAAGAAGCAGATAGAAAATCTTTAAGCTTTGCTTTTATGGAATCATTTTTTTCAAAAGAAATCAAGTGATGAAAAATGGATCAAAAAAACTTATGTCATCATGTGAAGGGTAGCAAAGATAAGGCAATGTAGAGAACCCATGTAATTCATAAAGAAAACAATAAATAAAAGAGAAATGAATTAATTCACCCACTTCATAAAATAGTCAAATAAGAAGAATGAAAAAAAATAGATATAGGAATCAATCTAATGTAATAAAATTAGATGATCGGTTAAACATATAACCATTAGTGTAAGATTAGCTATAGTGCTATTACTTTCAGTAAATGATACTACATGCCTACAATTTTATAATTTGGTTGGCAATCATACAAGCATAAGATTGTTAAGCACATTTAGTGGAAATGTTATATTTTAGTAAACACTACATGCTAGCTAGAAACAAATCAAGATATTCTGAATTCCATAAGAATCCTTAAAATACCTCAGTACTAAAGAATAAGGTTTCAATGTCAAAAATAAATAATGCTAAGAATGTTAACTTTCCTACATCTCAAATACCATGGGCATAATTTTAATAATATTCCTTAAAAGTTCTAAAACTCTAAACCGTTAAGTTCCAAAGTTTCTCAAATGTAGAAAAGAAGTTTAGCCAGTTTGATAACATTCACTACATAAACATTATCCCATCATGTTAATGATTTTAGGTAGGATAAGAATTTAAGACTATTCTTAAACTTATATGGACCATGGTTGAAGTACATGCCATTATAGAAGACCAAGTTCAAGAAGATCTTCCACATTTCCTAATAGGCATAAAAACATCTTCTAAGTCACACACATCAGTAAAGCAAGAAAGAAGTGACCAAGCTACATAGATGAAAGAAAAAAAACACACATTATCTTATTTCCTATGATAGACTTGAGCTTAAAATATCAAAATAGCCATGATAGCAGCCTTATTGATTAAGAGTCTAACACACAAAGTTATTAATAGTAAATTTTAAGCAAAGCACTAAAGAAATGACTAAGGTAAATTGTTACACATACATTGTAGGTCCTCCACTTTTCCTATGATATTCAAGCTCAACTTTCCTATTAGGTGTGATAAAAGCGTTTTTAATTTAGATACTTTTCTAGTAAAGAAGACAAGGACAGGTTAGTTAGCTGAAGAGGGAAAAATAAAAAAGCATGGGCATTGTATTTTTCTACAATTAATTCTATAAAATATTGTATGCCTTATTTTTTAGATCCACCTATTGGATCCATCGTAATAGGATCTGAAATTTCTGTCATAAACACTTTTATATAATTGAATCTAAAAAAAATGTAATACTTTGATACACTACAAAAAACTAACTTGAGAAAAAAAACAAGTGCATAATATAAACCTTTAAATTTTCTAGTGGGAAATTTTTTTGATAAAACAAAGCTTAGCTTGTCCACTTCAATCTCTATGCTTTAGATAGGTCATTTTTCTAGCTATATGAGTATAATTTCATATATATCTAGATAAACTAGAAAACCAAGCATTTAAGATTTACCATCAACTTCCATGTGGGTCAGTTCCCTTTTTGGATAAATGATGTAGGTTATTTCATAAAACCTAATCATAGAAGCTTTTAGCCATCTAGGTTCTGACTCAACCACTTGATGGCATAGTAGTGTGTTACTACCTTCAATTATTTATCTCATGGTGATGATGATGTGGTAGTGGTTTACAATGAAATGGCCTTAAATGATCATGGCCATGTTTGGGTATATCTTATAATTTAATTACTTGAACTACACATTTATTCTTTGCTATACAAAGCATTATAAGTTCATTAAATCAATATAGGTTTGTGGGTTGCCATTCACTTCATAATTTAAAAGTATTTTACAAAAAAGATGCATTCAACAAACACAATACAAACCCTTTTCTAAATTTTGGTACTCTTCTTAAATCCTTCTCTTTGATGCTTCAATCTCCACTCTCATAGATGTATCTCTTGGAGAGCTTAGTTTCTACCGACAAGATATCAAAAGAACAACTTCAGAAATAAAATGATTATTTAACCTTGGTCCTAATAACCACACTTTGTAAGAGCATGTTGCATGATATAAAAATACACCTAATATAGGATATCCATAACTTATCGAAATGATAAATAAATATCTTGGTACCCTATATTTTTTGAATCAAGTCCTGGGTATATTGTATGTTTTGTTTAAAACATACAAAGAAATTGCAATCAACATTTACATTAAAAGTCAAATTCAAATCTAGGTGGTGGTGTATCAACAACACCATTCAACATGGTGTTCATCCTCAATTTCATTTTTATGTAAAATTTTAACTTACATGTTGGAAAGGGAGGGATTTAAGCTTGCTCTGTTGCTTGTTGAAATCTAACTTTTGTTGAACATTATCTTAATAGGAGTTGCATTCCTAGCTTGTACCTGGTGGTCTCCCAAGATCAAAATTAGTAATCATGCAATTTATACTTCTCATCAAATTTCCATGACAATCTCCATCAAATAGGATTTGTGCATTCCCTTTTAACTTTCCAATTTTTGTTTTTTATGTGGCAATTTTGTGCTTGCTACTTTGAGTGATATCCATTTTCAAATTACATTGACAATCTGGTTACTTTATTTTAGAGACTTCTTGCATTCTATGTTGCTTTTGTCCACCTACACAACCATCATTCTTAGTTGATTCAGCAATAGGAGGGTCTACATTTATTTGAAAAAAACCAATAGATATAAAAAAATAACATAAAGGATCCAAGGAAACAAACTAAAATATTCAAAAAAGGTGACATTGCATCAGCTAAGACCAATACTACATAACCTTATTTTTTATGTAGTTAAATTTGTGATGCAACAAAAATAAAGAAACTCTAGAAATGGGGAAATAACTTACTTCCATCCTCATCCATACCATCAAAAAACTTTAACTCCAGTCACATGCAATAAACATCATGTATATTAGCACCAATATTGGCAAAGCTCAGATAATAAAAAGATAGTTATCAAATAAATAATTCTAGGGTGCAAGAATTTCTCATAAATGAAGAGAAGATTTTTGCATGGCTTAATGGGTATGCTTGGGAAAGTAACATGCATTAACATAACATAGTACAAAGATTCATTTAACATTCTTCATTTCACTACCTTGGAAATATCTACTGTAGTGGTGTGTACTACCAGAAAGGAAACATCCTCAAGTGGAGGGGAAGGGAGTATATTTTCATCATTAATAGTTATAGGTAAAATAGAGTCTAAAGAAGTTCCTATAAAAACAAAAAAATTCCAGTGCTATAAAAGATGAACTTCCACAAAATCCTACCAAAAGAATGGAAGAAATAGCATAGGTAAAATTAAATAATCTGATTCAACGTGACAACATACCTGTTACTGAGCTACAACAACATTTCCAATAGTTTTCATCCATTTATTTGTAATTTATTTCTAGCTACTATGGTGCACCATACAATAACCAATAAGTGCATGTTAAACATCCTAAAAAAATTAGATAAATGCCTTTAAAATCCACCATGAATACTAGGCATTCTTCATTTGTTCCTATGACCATAGCGAGTTGGAGAACTATTGGAAATATTGTCATTGATGTCAACATAGTCATTAATGTCAAATGCATAAGCATGGCAGTGATGATGATATGCATAGCAGTGATCATGTACCTACAATAAATAATAATCAATCTACGTATGGAAAGGACCAATGCTTTGTTTAATAGGCCAACTATTTCTTTTATGGGGCAATGATTTGTTCAATGGGCCAACATTTTATCTTAAATAGGCAACAAATTCATTTATAGGCAACACTTAAATAACTATTAGGCTGAATAAGCAAAAGAAAAGGAAAATCACCCCACTTGGGTTATTTAAATAAAATAAATTAAAAAGACATCTTTTTGGGAAAAGGTAGCAAAGGCTATAAAAGGATAGATGAGTGGATGAAAAAAAAAGATGAACAAAAGCTTGAAATATATTTTATATCATTCAAGTCTAAGAGAAGTTTGGGAGAAGAGTTGAAAATACATTTAAAAATCATTAAGGTAAGAAAGAGAGAAAATAAGGGTTCCATAATTCATTGAGTTAACAACAGATCTATAGTGGAAAGAGGAATTTTTGTAAGGGCTTGGTGCTCCTGTGAGTTAGTGATCACGAATTAAAGTTGAGTTGGTGCTTGGTCGAAGGGGTTGGTTCTCCTATGGGTTCGTGACCACAAATTGTAGTTGGGGATTAGTGCCTCCTATAAGATGATGCCTATGAATATTTAAAAATTATATTAAGATAATTTCTCTATCATTTTCTCTTGAAAGGGTTTCCACATAAATATATGTCTATTTGCATTATGTGGTTTTGCATTGTATTCTTTGATTAGTTTGAATATATTAATTATGGATTAATTTAAGGTTTTGGATTTACAATTAATAGTCAAAAGCAAAAAAAAATCTTATAGTGATTCACCCCCTCTCAATATAAGCTTGTACTTAATAATTGGTATTAGAGCCAGTTCCTTCAGTGTTAGAACAACTGCAAGAAGGTAGATCTTGGAAAGCACATATGGTAGGATCTCATGTGTTGGATGGTTTCTCCACTAACAAGGCTCCTTTGTTTCATGGAATGAATTACGTATTTTAGAGCATAAGGATGAAGACTTAATTGATGGCCCTAGGTTTCGATATTTTACAAACAATGGTAATAGGATACACAATGCCATAAATTTCACCAGAAAAAAGGCCAGTGAGAATAATGTGAAATCTATGAATGCAATCTTATGTGGGATTTAAAAAAATGAATTTGTTAAGTTTATGCATTGTGAATCTGTAAATGAGATTTGGGATAAACTCAACACTATTTATGAAGGTGATAGTAAGGTGAGAAAAGCAAAACTCTAAACCCACTGGGGGTAGTTTGAATGTTTGAAAATGAAGAATGATGAAAACATTGTTGGGTATCTTTTTTTTGTTGATGAGATTGTTAATTTAATTTGTGGACTTGAAGATAAAATTAAAGAATCTATGATCATTCATAAAGTCCTAAGATCCCTACCATTGACATTTAATGTGAAGGTCTCTACCATTGAAGAAATGAAGGATTTAGACATGATGAAAATGGATGAACTCCATAGAATTATTATGACATACAAAATGAGAACTAAATCTGAGAGACAATCAAAGAAGGAAGCATCATTCAAGTTCTCAAAGAAAGAGAATATCAAAAAACAAGAATCAAGTGAAAATTCAAGTAGTGAAAAAGATGAAAAGGAAGCTCTATTCATTCAAAAGCTAAATAAAGGATCAGGAAAATATAAAGGAAACTTACCATTTAAATGCTTTAATTATGGTAAAATTGGTCATTTTGCATCCAAATGTCCAAATAAAGGAAATAATGATGATGAGGGAAACTAACCAAAGTATAAAAGGGGATTCAAGCTGAGAAAAGACATGAAATGATTTGAGAAACAAAACTAAAGCCTATACCCCAAGAGGTATAATAGTTCATCTAAAGAAATAAAGAAATTGATGTTGAGAGTGATAATGAAGATATTATGTTCATGGCTATAGAATAAAATGCCACCACCAATAAAGATATTTTTGAGGAAGACAAAGACATGGAAGAAGAAGGTGAAGTGAACCTTGAAGAAGAACGTATTTGCGCATTGGAAGAAATGAAAGAATTTAAGAAGAAGAATTAGAAACTAAAGTTATAGCTCTAGAAATATGAAGAAGAGAATCAATACTTCAAAGTGAAGACATCAAAAGTCCTTGAGGAATCAAATAAGGTAATCGTTGATCTAAAAAATAAAATAAAATAAGTTAAACAAGTTGAGGAAGATTTGAGAAGCCAGCTACAAATGAAAGAAGATGAATATAAGAAGCATGAGACTAAGATCATTACTTTGAAAAAGGACTTAGAGAGATCAAATATAAATAATCTAAAATTTGAAAATAGAACTGTGATTTTAGATGAGATATTAGACCATCAGAGATCATTTTTCAATAAGTCAAGTCTTGGCTATAGAGATGAACAAGAATGTACTAATAAGACCAAAAACTCTACATAAATTCTCAAGGAACCTATGAAGAATGAAATAAGGAAGGAAGAAAACACCGTAAAGACAAGTGTTGTGCATAAGAAGGGCAAAGAAGAAAACACCATCAAGAGACCATATGTTCCCAATTATACGAAAGTGACTTTCATGGTTATTGCTTTTATTATAATCACTTTGGTCATCAGAAGGTAGACTATAGAAAGAGAGCAAGAGATAATGAAGCAAGGAATATAAGCAAATGTGTTCATAAAGTCTTTAATAGAAACTATAATTCATTTGCTCCCCTATCATACTATAATGAGGATGCTATTGTCTGCTATAATTGCAACAATTATGGACACATAACACATTCCTATAAAAGTGGGTTTAAATTCTCCAAACAAGATCAAATGAAAAAATCATCAAATATAAAGGAAAAGAAAAAATAACCTCTGAAGATATATAAAAATAAGTCACAAGAAGCTAAACAAGATAAAGAAAAATACATGCTTGTTCAAATAGCATCTCATGAATGCGCTGAAGGGCAGCAGTGGTATATTGATACCAGATATTCAAGACATATGATCGGAGATAAAAGTAAGTCTATCTCATTAAAGAAAGTGAATGAAGGCATGGTGAAATTTGGTGATAATTCTATAGAAAAAATCACCAAAAAAGGTAGGTTGAGTCTTGATAATGGTAAAATAAAAATAGAGAATTTTTTATATGTTGAAGGATTAAAACATAACCTCTTGAGAGTAGGCCAAATATATGATCAAGGACACATACTTAAGTTTTATGTTGAAAGATGTGAAATAAGGAAGGCGGATATGGGAGAATTAATTTCATATGCTCATAAAACCACAAACAACCTATATATACTTAGAGAAATGAGAGGAGAGAAATGCTATTTGAGTCGAGTTGAAGAGAGCTAGCTATGGCATAGAAGGTTAGGGCACATAAATTTTGATAATCTTGTGAAAATCAGCAACAAGTAGGTTATGTGAGATATGCCCAAGATTAAAAAAACCTTCAAAAACTCTATGCAAGCAATGCCAACATGGGAAGCAAACCAAAGCAAGGTTTAGACCAAAGTAATATTCAACCACTAAACCACTAGATCTGATTCATACAGATCTTTGTGGTCCTACCAGAACTAAAAGCATGCAAGGTGAGAGCTACTTTATGTCACTTATTGATTATTATACTAGAATGATATGGGTAGCCTTTCTGAGAGAAAAATTAGAAGCATTTGAAAATTTTAAAGCTTTCAAGGCATTACTAGAAAATGAAAAAGAGTTGAAAATAAAATAGCTAAGGTTAGATCAAGGAGGTGAGTTTATTTCAAATGAATTCATTGAGTTTTGTGAAGATCATGGAATTAAGAGACAATACTTAACTGCAAGGACTCCACAAGAAAATGGAGTGGTGGAAAGAAAAAATTGAACCATTCAAGAGATGGCTAGAACTATGCTAAATGAATCTAAGCTATCGGATATATTCTAGAGAGAAGTAGTTAATACAACAATATATATATTGAATAGAAGGCAAGTTAGAGTTAATAATGATAAAACTCCTTATGAATTATGGAAAGGAAGACCAGCTTTAGTCAAACATTTAAAAGTGTTTGGAAGTAAAAGTTTTATCAACAGGAACGAAGAAAACTTAGGAAATTTTGACTCAAGAGCTAATGAAGGAAATTTTCTTGGATATTCCATCAAAAGCAAAGCCTATAGATGTTATAACAAATGGCTACAAACTATCATATAAACTACCAGTGTTAGAATAGATGAGATCATGAATCAAAAGGCAAAAGAACCTTTAGAAATACCCGATCTTGTAGAAGAAGAAAGGGAGGAAGAAAATGTATAAAAATTGAGTGAATCTAAAAGGTAGGACACCAAAGCACCATCTCACTTTGTTCAAAAGAATAATGCTAAAAGTTAAATCATTGGCAACATTGATGTTGGGGTGCAAACTAGAAGAAGAATTGAAAGTATACCTAAGCATGTAAATTTCTCTTTGTTATCCAAGGTAGAGCCTAAGAATTTTTTTGAAGCTAGTCATGATAAACATTGGTTAAAAGCAATGGAAGAAGAGTTAGATCAAATTGAGAAGAATGAGACTTGGGAACTTGTGCCCAGGCTAATGGATTAGAATGTGATTGGCACTAATTGGGTTTTTTGAAACATATTGAATGAAAATGGCCAAGTCACTCAAAACAAAGCAACATTGGTATACAAGGGGTATGCTCAAGTAGAAGGTGTAGATTTTGAAGAGACTTTTACTCTTGTTGCTATATTAGAAGCAATTCAAATATTTCTTACATTTTTAGCGTTCAAAAATTTCAAAGTCTATCAAATAGATGTTAAATCAACATTTCTAAATGGCAATGTAGAAGAGGAAGTTTACATAGAATAGCCAGAAGGATTTCTCTTATCATAAAATAAGGATTATGTGTGCAAGTTGAAGAAGGATTTGTACAAATTGAAACAAGCTCCTAGAGCATGGTATGCTAGGCTTGATAAATACCTAAAAGACCAAAGATTCAAGAAAATATATGTTGATAGTAATATTTACATCAAAACTGAAGGAGATCACTTGTTAATTATTTTGGTGTATGTAGATGATATAATATTTGAAGGACACAATGAGGAAATGTCTAAGAGAATTGTTGAAGATATGTAAAAGGAATTTGAGATGTTCATGTTAGGTGAATTGTCATTTTTCCTTCATTTATAAATCTCTCAATCCAACAAATGAATATTCATATCCCAAAGTAAGCATGTGAAGGAGATGTTAAAGAAACTTGATATGGAGGAGTGTGCCCCTGTTAGCACACCTATGGCTACATGAATGAAGCAAAGAAAAGAAGATGCATCTTTGAATACTAATCAAACTCTTTAAAGATCAATGATTGGGAGTTTAGTATATGTGATGACATCTAGGCTAGATATCATGCAAGTAGTGGGTATGGTTACATGATTTTAAGCAGCTCTAAAAGAAGCACATGTGTAAGACATGAAATGTATATTTAGATATTTAAAGAGAACCTTGGATTATGGGTTGTGGTACCCAAGAGGTAAAGAATTCACAGTGGTAGCGTACATGGATTTAGATTGGGTAGGTTGTGTAGATGATAGAAAAATTACAAATGGAGGGGCATTCTTTCTTGGAGATAGCCTAGTATCATGGTTGAGTAAGAAGGAGAATTGTGTATCTCTATCCACAATAGAAGTAGAGTACATAGTGGTAGTGCTATGTTGTACACAATTTCTATGGAAGAAACAAACCTTGAAAGATATCAAAGTAGAGTATGATCATCCAATATCCATATTCTACAATAATACTAGTGTGAT
Organism: Torreya grandis; assembly: GCA_037957365.1. Classification (NCBI taxonomy): domain Eukaryota; kingdom Viridiplantae; phylum Streptophyta; class Pinopsida; order Cupressales; family Taxaceae; genus Torreya; species Torreya grandis. The sequence continues at coordinate 805,252 of JARHVA010006083.1, read as the reverse complement.
AAGTATTTCAAAAAATCTAGTTATGCATTCCAGAACTAAGCATAGCCCTATATGGTATCATTTCTTGAGAGAAAAGGTGGTAGAACAACAAGTAAAATTAGAATATGTTTCCACATCCAAATGGATAACAGATATCTTCACTAAGCCACTTCTAAAGGAAACATTTGAGTACCTATGACAGAAGTTAGGAGTAATATCCTTTGCTTCTACTCATAAAAAATCAAGAGAAGCATTGGTTAAGGGGGAACTAAACTTTGTTTCTTTTTTTAGTGCCTTGGATGACCCTTTGTCATTGATGTCAAAGGGGGAGAATGGCAGTACAGGGAGCTACAACAAGGAGTTATAGAAAAGAAGATGGGGAATTGTAGAAAAAAAGATCTTTTTGGAAAGTTGCCATCAATGAAAAAGGGGGAGATTGTTAGAAATATTGTCATTGAAGTAAAAATAGTCATTGATGTCAAATGCATAGTAGTGATCATGTGCCAGTAATAAATAATTAGAAATCTACCTATGGAAAGGACCAGTGCTTTGTTTAATAGGCCAGTGATTTCTTCTATGGGGCAACAATTTGTTCAATGGGCAAGTGTTTTATCTTAAGGAGGCAACAAATTAATTTATGGGCAGCACTTAAATAAACACCAGGTCGACTAAGTAAAATAAGAAGAAACACATCACTTTTATTTAAATAAAATAAATTAAAAAGACACATCTTTCTAGGAAGAGGTGTCTCTTGGAATGGAAGCCCCTCTTGGGAAAAGGTAGCAAAGGATATAAAAGGATAGATGAGTGGATGAAAAAAAATTAAGATGAACAAGCACTTGAAATATATTTTATATCATTCAAGTCTAAGAGAAGTGTAGGAGAAGAGCTGAAAATGCAGTAAAAATCATTGAGAGAAGAAAGAGAGAAAAGAAGGCTTGCATCATTCATTGAGTTAACAACAGATCTACAGTGGTAAGAATATTTTTTGTAAGGGATTGGTGCTCCTATGAGTTGGTGCTCACGAATTAAATTTGAGTTGGTGCTTGGTGGAAGGGGTTGGTGCTCTTGTGAGTTAGTGCCCATGAATTAAAGATGAGTTGGTGCTTGGTGGAAGGGGTCGATGCCCCTATGGGTTGGTGCCCACAAATTGTAATTGGGGATTGGTGTCTCCTGTAGGTTGGTGCCTACGAATATTTGATAATTATATTAAGAGAATTTCTTTGTGGTTTTCTCCTAAAAGGGTTTCGACACAAATTTGTGTCTATTTGCATTGTATTCTTTGATTGCTTTGAATATATTAATTGTGGAGTAAATTGAGGTTATGGATTTAAGATTAATAGTCAAAAGAAAAAAAAAATATCTTATACTGATTCACCCCATTCCCCTTCTTGCCCCTGTCCTGCCTGCCCCCTCCCCCCATAGTCCCCGCTGCCCTCCACCCCTACACTTAGTATAAGCTTGTGCTTAACAAGAATTGACTATGACTGAAAGAAAAGCAAGAAGTGTGCACTAAAGATTCTGAAACAAGAAAAACTAATACCATATAAGCTGCTATGAAAATCAAGCATACTCCTATCTGTTTTAGGTTCGGCTCATACAGTTATGTTGAATAAGAGAACTTGGATGACTCGAATTGATTTGGAAATAAGCAATAGTTGGAATCCAACATCTACCTAGAAAGACTCGTCAGCGCTTTCATGAATCAGAAAGGTCACAAACATTTCCCTAGGCAAGTCTTGATTTACCTAACAAGCATCTTTGCCATGGAGCCAATTGTTTTTGAATTGTGCTTCCGCAACCGATGGACTTTCCTTCCAATGTAAGTTGCCTATAAATTATTTAATAATCAGACAAGATCATAAAATGTTTGACATCAAATCCTGTTCTGCTTCAAACTAGTCTTAATTAAAGAAAAGGTAAGCTTAACCTAGATATTAATGTCCAAGTGTGCCTAATAATGGCCAAATTAAAGTACATATTAGGAGCCTAGTACATCAAACACTACCGTGTAAAAGCACAAAGCACGGAAAATCTCTAAATTAACAAGAACAGCGAGCAACAAGTGCAATAACATCATGTTCTCTTTCACGATGACAAACATTCAACAGATCGGTTTGTGGATGCGTTGTGTGAAAAGCCTAAAAGCCCAAAGCTTTGCAGCCCTAAATAGGATAATATTTCCATCAACTGAATATCTAAATGTATTCAAACACATACCTTGAGAATTTCAACAGACAATTGCATCAACTCCAGTCTTCTCAATGATTCGTACAGCTGACCATCCGACTGTAAGACAAAAGGTGGTTTACATAATCATGAGCGGACCCAAACTTTAATACCAGATTCAAAATCAGCTGAAAAAATGAAAAAGGTGAATCCGAAACATGAACATATCCAAATTTTGTTACCAGAAATTCAAAACGAACAAAAAGAATGACAAATTCAATGGGTTCCAGAGAAAACATGAGAAAACCCTAACTCAAAACCAGAAGTTCAAAATTAGCTCTAAAAAAAAGAAAACGTTACCTCTTCCGGATTTGAAAGAACGTCTTTGATCCTAAACACCTCTCTGAGAACTTGGGATTCTTCCTCAATATCTTCTGTCAGAGCTTCAGCCTCATCATATCTGTAATGGCTGACCCTATTCCTGTCTGCACCATCAGGACTGCTGGTGACCTTATTATTGGAGCCCTTACTAATATCATTGTCGTATTCGTTTTGGCATCACTTTCACAGCACCAGAGAGACCAAAATTTGTAAAACTTCTCAGCGATCTTATCTCTTCTTCTTCTAAATTCTTTGGGGCAATCAGAAGCTGCAACAAGAATTGCGTACTCAATCTGCATATGTCAGCTTCTGCACCGTCAAAAAACATGCGCCATTTTTCCACAGATCCCATTTTCTCAACTTTTATTCAACCGTGAGAGCTGCCCACAACAAAAGAAGCCCGGATTTGTGTTCCATATAAAAAAAATGGCGACGCCAATAAGTAAATTCAATAGAAACGCGTCGAATTCAAAAAACTTCAGTTCAATCAAACATGGGCTGACCATGAACTGCCAGCACATAAGCTAATATTCTAAACTAATTTAAATATAATATTAATTTGTATCAAACACACGAATTCTAAATTAAGTTTATGTTATTTTATTTTAATTGTGTCAAAATATTTAACATCTTCTTCATTGTCATTAACTTTTTGCATCTCGTACAGATGTGTTTACCTATTTGGTTGCACTGTAGACATTTTCTTCCAAATAGTAAGTTCACTGTTTGCTTTGGTTTTAATTTGATATGATGTAAAATAGGGTGGTCATTTGTATGTTCCGTAAAGCACATTCTTTTAGTTTGAGTATGTTTTGTGTTAATATTAATGAAGTATAGTTTTATATATATAATTTTAATTAAATTTTATTTGTTCAATTTGGATATTGTGAACATATTTTAACGTTATATATATAAAAGATTTTAGATATTCTAAACATAATTTAAGCTTGATATAAGTCTTTTGCCATTATTACAAGTGATTTCTCTTCCTCCTCTGGGTGAATATTTAGTTAAACATTACAATTTAACATGGCTCACTAAGTATTTTCATAAATGAAATCTTAATAGAAATGCTTATTTATATCCCTGCTCATATAGACAATGGATTTTCCATTGTGGTCATTAATTGAACAAATAGAATATGATATTATGTTAGCATGAATAAATAAATATGTTATCATGAACTATAATATTAATAAAAATTTATCTCTATATATGTATACATTGGATGACTAATAGTAACATATGAAGTAGTGAACAATCCATAACTTGGTTGTGAAAGTGACTAGACTCGCTGATCCTACATATAAAAAATTACATATATATTACTATATATCCATTATAATATAATTATTATCATTTAAAGACAAAATATTTAAAATTTAACATGTCAAATATATAACATACCTTCACAGGGGAAGTACAAGTCTCCACACCAAATGTATCAATCAAAGACTCATCAATCATAACCATAGCAACTAGCTCCCTGAAAGCTCCACCATCCTCATTTGAAGGTCCAATGCATATAAAACAACATGATATGTAATAGTTTATTTGAGTAATAATGACAGATATATCATTACCATGTCCACTCTCTCTAACATCAATGTTTAAAATCATACACATGCATAATGAGGGTGCTAGTAAGTACATTAAGTGCATGAAAAGTGTCAATCTCAACAACCTACATCACTGTAGATATGATTTTTATAGGATGGCATGTATTTTGGATAGGTACATTTATGAGATGATTAACGTCATGACATGCACCTAGTATATCATGCATGGATCCTTTTCTTCATCCCTAAAACTCTAAGTTGTCAAATTATTTATGTATTTCATTCAAGATAAAATTATAATATATTATCTATAAAAATAAAAAGGAACATTACAATTAATACAAGGTAGGTAATCAAATACCATCCATTATTGGTCCCAAAATTTGTCTCTTATTAATCTATGCTAGCACCAATGTATTTAGAACCATTTTCATGATGGTAGAGGTGGTGCATTAGTTGATCAATCAAGGAATAGTGTAATAAAATGTATTTTTCTATATTCTTATTCCTCACCCCATGCACTAATAATTTATTAATAAAGTAATATCTACATCTCTCTATAAGATGTCCATCTGTCATTTTAACCCATCATGGAGTCAACTTGGAATAGTAATGAATATAATATATTTACCAAAGAATTATGATGAGTTTTTTTTGAATGAAGGTTATTCATTCTCTTATCTATTCAATATGTATTTTCTTTTATTCTCTTTGTACAGTTGAATTATGCTGACTACCTTGGGGATATTATGGACTTGTAAGAGTGTTATAAGGGTAATGAACCCAAAAACTAACAAGAACAAGAAAATTACCAATAGGCCAAGATCTTGAAACAATACTCAGAATTGATTCATATTGATTGCTTGAAATAATTACAAACCCAAAATATACTTAAATAAGTCTCAACTCAAAATTAGAGCTAACATGCAAAAATTCTAAAAAAAATTAACATCTAAAATAAAAAAATTATTTTTAGCAACTTTTATTTTTAGTAAGTCGTGCATGCAAGTATGTGCAGCTCTAAAAATATCATGAAATATTTTAAACACTAAAATTAGCCTATAGAATTAAATTCAAATAAAGTTGACTTTCAGTTCTAAAAATATACAATTTTTAAAAATTCAAAAAAAAAATATTAAACTAAATTTTTGAACAATATTTTTTCTGCATCATTCTCCTCTGGTTTGAAATAACTTAGTTCTCATGATTTATCCTAATTTTACTATTATTATTTGTCTTTCCCAATCTTCTTCATCTCCCATCCTATAATCTAAGTATTGTCTTCTTGTTGTAATCCTTCCCACTAGGCCAAATACCTGTATAATTCCCTTGCCTTATGTTCATTGTCTTCATATCCAAAACATGCACTATCTTATCTTTTTTCTTTGGAACCTGTTACTACCAATTTACCTCTTCATGTTTGTCACCATCACCATATTCTTCATAGAATTCATATAAATTTGAAACATTAAATATTCGAGAAATATCAAAATTATGTGGTAAACTCACCTCATAAGCATTGTCATTGTTTTTTTTCATAATTTTGCATGGTCTAATTTTCTTGTACTTCAACTTATTGTATGTGCTTTTTGGAAATCTCTCATTTCTCAAGTAAACCATTACCAAATATCCTTATTCAAATACCTTGGATCTTCTTCTGACATTCATTGTTGCTTTATATTTCTCATTGCTTTCTTGTAACTTTCTTCCTACTCCTTGTAATTGTTGTATATGCTCTGAAAATATTTTTACATCATCACTAATTCGATCTACAATTGGAAATTGTACCAAATCTAAAATACCCATAGGATTTCTCCTATAAATAATTTAAAAAAGTGAATTTTCTATTTATTTATTCATTAAACTATTATATGTAAACTCACCTTATGGTAAAGCCAAGTCCCATTTCTTTGGATTCTCTCCCACTATACATCTCAATATATTTTCCAAGATCTTATTCACAACTTCTATCTGTCCATCTATTTGTGGGTGATATGCATTACTAAATTGTAGCTTAGTATCAATATTATTCCATAAAGTCCTCCAAAAATGACATATAAATTATGTATCCCCGTTTAAAGGAATAGCTTTTACAACACCATGCAATCTCACAATATCCATAAAAAATAATTTTACAACTCTAGTGGCATCATTGGTTTTCTTACATGTAATGAAATGAAGCATTTTATAAAATTTGTCTATAATAACAAAAATTGAATTGTTACCTCTCTGTGTGTTTGGCAATCCTAACATAAAATCCATACTTAAATTTATCCATGGTCCTTTTGGATTCGTTAATGACATGTAAATTCTAGTATTTTGTACATGTCTTTAGCCACTTGACATATTCTTCACCTTAAAATATACTTTGTCACATCTCTCTTCATCTTTGGCCAAAAATACATTTCTTCCACCAAAGTTATTGTCTTCATCTTACCAAAATGTCTAGCCAAATCACCACTATGTAATTCTCTTATTATATTATCTTCTACAGACCCAACTGGGATGTATACTTATTTCTCTTTGAAGACATAACCTCCTTATATAAGATACTCATCATGAATAATATTTGTCCCACTTGTTAATTGACTCCTACCCTATTCAACTATCTTTCTAAAATATGGATCAGTATCATATAATTCTTTAATAGCTTCAAATATAATTACTTCACTCACTATAGTAGTTAATAATGCTAACCACCTACTCAATGCATCAGCTACTTGATTATATTTTATTGAATTATGTTTTGACACAAAAGTATACCCCTACAAAAAATAAACCCACTTTGCATACCTACTAATCAACTTCATTTATGTATTCACATACTTTAAATCCTCATGATTTGTACATAGCATAAACTCCTTAGGCACTAGATAATGCCTTCAATGTCTTGATGATTGTACAATTGCATAAATTTCAACATCATAAGTAGAATATTATTTTCTTACCTCATTCAATGTCACTGCAATACGCTAATGGATTTCCTTCTTGAATCAACACAGCACCAATTCCCATAAATGAAGCATCACAATCAACCTCAAACACTTTGTTAAAATTTGGTAATGCTAAAATTGGCATTTCTATAATATTCTTCAAAACTTCAAAGCTTTTTGTGGTTTCTCTAGTCCTTGCAAATTCCTTCCCTCCCATGGAATCTTTTATTAGTGCCACAATACTACTAAATTTTCTAATAAATTTTCTATAAAAAGTTGCTAAACCATGGAAACTTCTTATCTCTATAATAATTTTTTGAATAAGCCACTCAACAATTGCTTTTATATTTTTTTATACATTTTTACACCATCTACTAAAACTATAAATCCTAAAAATATCAAACTATTTTGCATAAACCTGCACTTATTCAAATTTACATTAAACTTCACTTTTCTTAACAAATCTATTACCATTCTTAAATGTTGTAAGTTTTCTTCTTTAGTCTTACTGAATATAAAAATAAATAGCCACAAACTTACCAATATATTCTCATAGAACTATATGCATCACCCTCATAAATGTGTTAGGTGCATTAGATAAATTGAATGGCATCACCATCCACTCATATAAGTAATCCCTAGTCTTGATTGCAATTTTCCACTCATCTCCTTCATGAATTCAAATTTAATAATAACTATTCCTTAGATCAATCTTGGTAAAAATATTTTTCTCCTACAAGCACATCTATCATATTATATAAACAATGTATAGCAAACTTATACTTTATTGTAATTTTATCAATTGATCTAATATCCAAACACATTCTCCATCCTCCATCTTTATTTAGAGTTAGGAACGTTGGTTTTGCACATAGAATCATACTCTCACTTATCACTTTTTTCCTTAGCAATTTAGTAACCTATTTATTTAATTCAGCATGTTCTGTTAGACTCATCCTATATGTTGCTTGATTGGATAGAGCTTATCTTGAAATCAAATCAATGTGATGTTGAGTATCTCTCTTTAGTGGTAAACCATTTGATAACTTATCAAGAATAGCATCTACATATTATTTCAACACTCTTGTTGCCTTAGTTGGTATTGACATCATTTCTATTTCTTCATTCTTTGCTACTAGTGCATAACAGAAACCTACTACCTTTATATCTTGGATATATTCTTTAGTACAGAGCATGGTTTTTTCTTCTCTTCCTCTTTAAGAGGTAACAAAACTACCTTTATACCACCTTTCAAAAAAATGTATGTGTTCTTTGGTCCATCATGAATTACTTTCCTCTCAAATTGCTATGGCCTCCCCAATAAAACATGATGTGCATCTATCAAAATAGCATCATACCATATTTGATCATTATAAGTTTTTCCTATAGAAAACTTGATTTAGCACCTTTTATCTTCTATAACCTCATTCCCTTTTTTTAACCATAAAATTAGATAAGGGTTAGGATACTTTTCACAGTGTAGATTTATTTTCTCAACCATTTCTTTAGAAACCATATTTTCATAACTACCACCATCTATAGTTGCATTGCATACATTTCCACCCAATGTACACCTTATTCAAAAAATATGTGTTCATAGCCATGCATCACCACCTTCTTTATTATTCACTTGATCCTTCCTTGGAGTGATCATGGTTCTTCTCATCATGAGATTTTTTCCTACATCATCTGGTGCAACTTCAGTATTCTTTTCTTCTATTTGAACCTTAACTAGATTTACTCTTCGATGATCTTCTTGCCTCTTTTCTTGATCTTGATAGTTTGGACACTCAAATCCTTTGTGACTTTCTTCTCCACATCTATAACAAAGATAAGATCTACGTTGATTTTTAAACCATCCTCTAGCACCACTATAACCTTATCCTCTTTGAAATCCTCTTCTTCTTTATTAGTATTGAAACCCTTACTTATTATCATCTTATCCTTCTACACCATGTGATGATTCACCTTTATTAGCATTAAATCCACCACTAGTGGTATTATACCCACCTCATCCCTTTATTAGAGGGGACCCACCTCTTCTTGGACTAGTAGATGTCCTAAAGTTTTGTTTTTTTTTATTTTTTGTTTTTGCCTTCAAAGTTAATTGATAAGCCTCCTCTATGTTAAGTATTCTATTCATGTTTAATTCATCTTGAATAGAAAATTTTATATCATATAAATACCTTACATCCATCTTCTCTTTTGTTTCATCATGCTAAAGTTATATGGAAATTTTAGAAAAATCATTTGTATACTCTTATATAATGTGATCCTTTTACCTCAAATTTTGAAATCTTCTGTATAAGGTTTGTGCATAATCTACAGGAAGAAATTTATCCTTCAGCATCTTCTCCATATTTTTTACATATTAATCTAATCTTTACCTTATCTCTATCAAACTATCCTTCATGACCTTTCAATTTCATGCATACAAACTTTACCTTCTTGTCTTCTCTCATAGTCTTCCACTCAAAGAACTTCTTCATGTTATTCATCTAAACTATCAACTCCTCTAGTTTTAAAATGTATTTATAATCTTGAACATCAAAATTTATTCCTTAATTCCTTTCTTCTAAAGCTCGAACCATCCTCTCTTCCATTGATGGTGGCTGCTCTTGTTGTTCCTCTTCTTGCTAAACTTCTATGTCATGATCTATGTCTTCCACATCACCACCTTATCTTCTTTGTTTATTGGTGATAACTTTTGTTAATTTTTTAACTTGTCTTTGTATATCTTATATACTTTATTCTATATGTGTAACACCTCCTCATCCTCTCACCATTATTTACTCTTCTAATATTTAAACTTGATCTGATATCAGATAATGAACCAAAAACTAATAAGAACAAGAAAATTACCAATAAACCAAGATCTTAAAACAATACTCAAAATTATTATTTTTTATTTATCGAAATAATTATAAACCCACACCATTCTTAAATAATCCTCAACTTAGAATTAGAGTTGACATGAGAAAATTGTAAAAAAACTAACGTCTTAAAAAAAAATTCTAATTTTAACAACTATTATTTTTAGTAAGTCACACATGCAAGTGAATGCATATGTAAAAATTATTTTGAAATATTATAAACACTAAAATTATCCTATGGGATAAAATTCAATTCAAGTTGACTTTCGGTTCAAAAAATATACAATTTATAAAAATAGAAAACCTTGAAAAAAATTATTAAACTAAATTTTTAGACCCTATTTTTTCTGCATCAAAGGGATATGAGGGTTATGAGTATTGTGAGGTTTTTGTATTTTATTTAAACACATTTTATAAATTAAATAAATCTTTTAAAAAATGCAAATCTAAACTGATTACTAATTTTTTTGATAATTGACAAGAATTTGTTTACTTCCTTATCCTTTACCATGATAGTTTATATTTTTTACCTTATTGGAAAATATAAGTGAGTGTGGTGTGTGGTGGTACTTTTCTCCTCTTGTCATGATAATGAGAGCATGAAACATGTTGTCATGACTTATGAATGCAATTCAATATTTAATGAAAAGGTAAGTGATTTTTTTAATTTGTATTTTTAAATAGTATCAAACCAATGTGTATACATTAGTTGATAATAATATTAAAAACAAACATGTATTCCTTTCAAAATTTGAAACATATGTACATGTTTTAGACTAGATAAACTAGCAAACATAATGTGTATGAATTTATGGCTAATTCATGAAAATGTCCCAAGTTACCCAAAAAAAAAATTTACTCACCCTAGTATAAGTTTCTAAAATTAAAATTGAAATGGGTTTAATTTAATTAATAAAGTATATTACAAGTGAATAAGCATTCACAATAAAAATTAAATTTTCAACACATGAAAAAATGGGGATTTAACAAGATACATGAAAAAAGGGTGACAACTTATCATAAATAGTAACACATGGGTTTGTAGATGATAGTGACTAACTATGACACTAATTAAAAGGCCTTTGATCAGCTGAAGTGATGGTTTGAGTAGTTGGGATGTAACCAATAGACCTAGACTGCTACATAGGGAATAATCTTGTCTATGATGGTTATTAGACATTTCTAAAGATTGATTAAATATGCTAAATAAACTATAGATATGTTTAAACTAAATGGAAATATGTAATCATGTATTATAGAATATAATTTCCTTTTAAAAACCCTATCAAGCTCCTACACATAGATATGAGAGATAAAATTGGAACAACAGATAGAGGAATGAATTTATTTGTTCTCATAAAAAATTTGTAACTAATTTATACCTACATATCCAATACTCCATAGATGGCCTCATACAACATGGATTTTTGCCTTTACACTTTGTGAGTGATTGGATTGTATGCACTATAAATCTATGTTTTCTTTCATTTAGGTCCTCATTTCGTATAAACATGTAATATAGATATAATATCTGAAACTTAAGATATATACACTATATGTGTTTATCTTGCTATGTTATGATTTAAATTTAATATGTTTGATATGTTGACAAATGTTATATGAAAAGTTCATTCGTTGGATATATATATATATATATATATATATATGAATTTAATTTAAATTAGAAAAAATTACTGGCATGTAAAATAAACTCAAAGGAGACTTAAAAAATAATAAAAATTGACCCAAATAAAATGTGACTGCAAATAAGGAAAAGAAAATACATTAGGGCAAGACCAATGTTTATAGATAATTATGCATTATTTTTTTGTTTGTAAAAAAAGGTTTTATCTAGAAATTAAAAAAAGGTAATTTCTAAGAAGTAAGAGACCATGGATCCCTATGACATTTATAATAATAATAATAATAATAATAATAATAATAATAATAATAATAATAATAATAATAATAATAATAATAATAATAATAATAATAATAATAATAATAATAATACTTGTTAAATCCAAAATTAAAATTTCAATTGCAAATACTAAAGCAAGAAACACTAAACCAATGTAGGATGCACCAATAAAGTCAAATTTGATATTAGGATCTTTTAGATGTAAAATCACAAAAAAAACATAGTAGTTATTTTGATTGACCAATTTTATGTTTCTATGACATAATATAAATGTAAATAGCATATTTGGAATTTATATCTGATAGACTACAACACAAGTTGTGTGATTGACTATACAATTGTGTGAGGTCATTGTGAATGATGAACAAAAATCTGTTTAAATATAAGATAAGACCTATGCTACCATATCTAGGTTGTGTCAAATTTATGTAAGGGTTTTTATTTGTGTAAATTTTTATCAATGTGATCATGGTAGATTGAGTCACTACGAGAGTCATTGTGTACCTTCTTCTTAGTGTGGAACCTTAGGCCCATAGGTAATGGTGACTAAATGTAGTATATGGGGATAAATATGTTAGTGGTTGGTGTTTTATTCAACCTCAACACTTGTTGTGTTAAACACTACTTACATAAAAATAGTCTTAAAATAGATCAAACTCATGTAATCATTCCTTTTTACGGTGGTATGTAAGTAATATTAGGGTAACTTTATATGCTTTTGAAATACTAGTGTAATTATCTACTTGAACAATGGCTTGTGACCTTAGAGGTGTATTCAAGCTTATCTCATGGATCCTTGGGATATGTGTCATTAAAACTAAGAACAATATATGATATCCACTCATTGTATAGTTATAATAATTTAGTTTTTTCAATATATAGGCCTCTTGATAATAAGTGAATAAATGAATAGAAAATAAGAATTTCTAGTGGAATTTTGGTAATTTTCCTAAATGGGACATACAAAACATATAGGATGACATATTACGTGAATATAATTTTAATAATAAATTAGTATTTATTTGGTATTATGATGAAACAAGGTGTTTTAAACAATACCAATGAACCATATTGTCCTAAAAGAATGGCCTTGTCTAAAAAGTAGAGACATCTAAAATAATAGTGTGAATCAATCTAATAATAAGTCATGCAAAGCCAAGATGGCTCCCAATACACATTGATTTTTTATTTTTTACATAAGAAACAATATTCCTAGTGTTGGTAGTGCTAAGACTAGAGGTTTAAATGTGTAAATGGTGGACATTTTTCTTCCAGCTGGGATATAAACAAACAAATTTCCTAGACCTTCCCTTGTAGACTTAAAATTTAATTGAGATTTTAAGTTGGGATAACATTGGTGATGGATTGACATCGATATCTCATATGGAAAAAATAGTCCCAATATTTTATTGAATTTGATACCAAAGACACATGTTTTGGGATTTAACTGAACTTTAAGTTCTCTTAGTATCCCAAATATACTCTTGAAAACTACATGTTGTTTTTACCAAGTTCTTGACTTGAAAAAAATATTATAAACATAATACTCCAAAATTCATGCATCATATCATGAAATATTAAGCTCATTGGTCTTTGATACATTCTACCATCATTTTCCAATCTGAATGGCATGACTTGATAGCATAAAGTTCCCCACAGAGTCATAAAATGTGATGTGTTTTGATCAATGGTGCAATGTAGATTTGATTATATTTATAATATGAATTTGTGAGAAATAAAATTATGTAACCAACTATTGATGTTTATAATAGGGAAGTCATATTTCAGGCAGGCATTATTGATGTCTCTTAATTAGTACAAATGTAGGTACCACCCTATCATTTATAGATGGGTAAAATATTTAAGATTCCATCTAAATATTGAATGGAATAGATGAAGTTTGCATTGATTAATTTATGTAGTTTGTATTTTACCAATAATAACACCGTAGGATTAATCACATGAATCATCTCTTTGATTGGTTTGGCATTTGAATGAATGATAAGGTGATAGAAAACCATAGATGGATATAGGCCTGACATGTCATCATAATACTGAGTGAATATGTTGACGAACTCTTTTATAAGTGCTATTAGGATCTATTTCTCTTTAGAAGTGAGGATGGTGACACTATTGATTATCCTTGGTTTTTCTTTGGTGCCAATGTTTACATAAACTATTTTCTCAACTAATGATGGTGATTGATCTTACATGTATGATAGTGAACGAGGATGCTAATATTTTTAAAGATTTTTCATGATGTTTTGAGACTCTAAAAAGATATCTTCAAATTATTTATTTTCTTGATGACTAAGATAACTAGTTGATAGTATTTTTTGGGTTTATCCAATGCTTCAATATCATACTTAAAAGTTGAGCAAAATTCCTTGATGTTGGCACCTCTGAGAGTTATTTAATTTTAATTATTTTCTTATTTTTCAAAATTTTAATTTATATTTATTTTTTATTTTAGATTTATCTATGGTTGCACTTTTGAATTGGAGATTTATAAATTAAAATAACAACTATTACAATCATAAACCGTTTTAGTCCTGACCAGGGATTAATTTTCCTTGATTGTCATTTTAAAAATATTATGATGGTTATAACATTTTTTTATAAACTATATTAGAATAAAATAATATAAAAAATAATTTGCATATTTATTAAAATCCTTTTAAAATTTTGAATGGATGACCTAATCTTAAAATAAATTAGATGAGATATAATCACCACCCAAGCTGGACCAAGTGAATAAGCATTCACAATAACAATCAAATTTTTAACACATGAACAAATGGGGATTAATAAGATACATGAAAGTATGATGATAACTTATCATAAATATTAATACGTGAGTTTTTAGATGATAGTGACTAACTATGACACTGACTCGCAGGGCTTTGATCAGATGGAGTCATGGTTTGACTAATTAGGACACAATTGATAGACCTAAACTACTACATAGGGAATGATTTTATCTGTGATGATTATTAGATATTTCTAAAAAATGATTAACTATGTAAAATAAACTATAGATTTTTTAAAATTAGACGGAAATATGTAATCAAGTATTATAAAATGTGTTTATCTTTTACTTTTAAAAACCCTAGCAAGGTTCTATACATAAATATGAGAGACAAAATTGGAAGAACATCAAGGGGGATGAGTTTATTTCACCTCAAAAAACATTGTAACTAATTTATACCTACATATCACATACTCCATAGATGGCCTCATACAACATGGATTTTTTCCATTACACTATATGTGTGATTGGATCATTTACACTATAAATTTATGCTTTATTTCACCTAGGTTCTTATTTGGATTCAGCATGTAATATATATTTAATATCATAAAATTAAGATATATAAACTATATATTTTTATCTTGATATGATATGATTTAAATTTATTTTGTTTGATATCTAGATGTGGGTTATATGAAAAGTTCATTCGATGGATTTATATATATTAATTTAATTTAAATTAGGAAAAATTATTGGCATGTAAATAAAACATAAAGGAGATTTTTTAAAACATAAAAATAAGCCCCAATTAAATGTGATTGAAAAGAAGGACAAAAAAATAAGTTAGGGAAATCCCAATGTTTACAGGCATTTATGCATGGCTCCTTTGTTTGTAAATAAATGTTTTGTATATAAAAAATAAAATTGTAACTTTCAAGGATTAAGAGACCATGGAACCCTATGAAATGAGTACAAATTTTAAAAAATAATAATAATACATTTTATATCCAAAATTAAAATGTCAATTAAAAATACTAAAGGAAGAAACATTGAACCAATGCAAGATGCACCAATAAAGTGTAATTTGATATTAGGATATTTTAGATAAAAAATCACCAAATAAATAAATAGTAATTATGTTGATTGACCAAATTTGCGTGTGTATAATACAATATAAATGTAAATAGCATATTTGGAATTTATATGTGATAGACTACAACAAGAATTGTGTGATTGACTATAGGATTATGTGAGGTCATCTTGAATCATGAACAAGGATCTATTTAAATATATGATAAGCCCTATCCTACCATATCTAGGAGGTGTCAGATTTATGTAATGGTTTTATTTTATGTGAATTTTTATGAATGAAATTTCACATGTACTCATTCTATATGTGATCTTGGTAGATTTATTTATTACAAGAGTCAGTGTGTACCTTCTTCTTCATGTGTATCATTGGTCCCATATAAAATGGTGACCAAATGTAGTAGATGGGGATAAATATGTTAGTGGTTGATGTTTTATTAAACCTCAACACTTGTGTTAAGAACCACTTACATACTAATAGTCTCAAAATGGATCGAAATCAATGTATTTATTCCTTGTTGTGGTGGTGTGTATGAAATATTAGGGTAAGGTTATATGCTTGTGAAGTACCACTGTAATTTGCTTGAACAACAACTTATGACCTTAGAGGTGTATTTAGGGTTGTCTCATGGATCCTTAGGTTATGTGGAATTAAAATTACGAAGAATAGATGATTTATACTCAATCTATAGTTATAATAAATTTATTGTTTTCAATATATAAGCATCTTGACAATTAGTAAATGAATGAATAGAAAATAAGATTTTATAGAGTAACTTTGGGAATTTTCTTAAATGGGACTTACAAAATGGGACTTAAATTAAGGTGAATATCAGTTTAATAAATTAGTATTTATTTTATATCATGATGAAACAAGGAGTTTCAAACACTACCAATGAACCATATTATCCTGAAATAATGACCTTATCTAACAAGCAAAGATCTCTAAAATAGAAGTATGAATCAATATAATAATGAATCATGCTAAGCTAAGATGGATCCCAATGTAAATTGAGTTGTTTATATGTATATAAGAAAAAATAACATCATAGTGTTGGTAGTGCTAAGACTATAGGTTTAAATGTGTAAATGGTGGACATTTTTCTTCCAAATGGGATATAAACAGACATATTTCCTGGACCTTCCCTTACAGACTTAAAACATACTTGATATTTTGAGATGAGGAAACATTGGTGATGGATTTGAATTTGCTGGATTGACATTGATACGTCATATGGAAAAAATTAATGCCAAGAATTTATCGAATGTGATGCCAAAGACACATTTTTTGGGATTTAATTGAACTTTATATTCTCTTAGTATCCCAAATATCATCCTAAGAACTACATGTTGTTTTTACTAGGTTATTGACTTGTGAAAAATATGATAACATAATCCTCAAAAACGTCATGCATCATATCATGAAATATTAAGTTCATTACTCTCTGATTCATTCCACCATCATTTTATAATATGAATGGCATGACTTAATAGCATAAAGTTCCCCAAAAAGTGGTAAAATGTTTATTATTTTGATCAATGTTACAATGTAAATTTTATTATATTTATAAAATGAATATATGAGTGATAAAATTTTGTAACCACTTTTCAATGTTTAGAATGGGGAAGTCATATTTTAAGCAGGTATTGTTGATGTTTCTTAATTAGTAAAAATGTAGATACCACCCTATAATTTATTGATAGGTAAAATATTCGAGATCCAATATAAATAATGAATGGGATAGATAGATCTCACATTGAGTAATTTATGTGGTGCCAATATCAATACCTTAATATTCATCATA
The DNA here is from genome assembly GCA_037957365.1 of Torreya grandis. Lineage (NCBI taxonomy): Eukaryota > Viridiplantae > Streptophyta > Pinopsida > Cupressales > Taxaceae > Torreya > Torreya grandis. Next base: position 787,791 of record JARHVA010006083.1, on the reverse strand, counting down.
CGAATCATCTATTTGATTGGTTTGGCATCCAGATGAACAACAAGGTGATGGATAACCAAACACAGATGTAAGCCTAACATGTCATCATAATACCAAGTGAAGATGTTGATGAACTATTTTAGAAGTTCTGTGAGGATCCCTTTCTCTTTAAAAGTGAGGATGGCCACAATATTGATTATCCTTGGGTTTTCTTTGATGCCAATGTTTATATAAAATATTTTCTCAACTAATGATGGTGATTGATCCTGCTTCTATGCTAGGGGCAGAGGAAGCTAATATTATTCAAGAGTTGTCATGATGTATTGAAACTCTAAAAAAATATCATCAAATGCTTTATTTTATTGACAACTAAGACAACTAGTTGATAGTATGATTTTGTGTTTATCCAATGCTTCAATATCATACTTAGAAGTTGAGAATAATTCCTTGATGTTGGCACCTCAGAGAGTTCTCACCAAGATAAATGTAAGAAGATATGGGGAAGGTGACCCCATATGGGTTTGAAATCAAAAAGTTCAGTGAGATGATTGAACATAGGGAACCAATATTTCTTCACAATGGGGTGAAGATCAAGAATCCATATCTACTTTTGAATCACTTTCTTATCTTCAATGCAATAGAACACAAGGATGAAAATAATTTTATATCAAAAAGATAAATCTCAACCTTATCTTGCATTGTCTAGGATCCATGCATGAAGAATACATAGCTTTGGCCATATATTTACAAATATATAAATTACGCCTATTGCTGAAAACCAAGCTTCATTTTCTAGCATAGAATAGTTTTTTGTCCTTCCAAATTACTATAAATTTATGAAATGTGATGTCGAACACGAATTTACGGATGAATACATAAGTGTATAAAATTACAAATAAAAGTTTTCCCAAAACTAATCATTAAAATCCTTTAAGTTTTCAAATTAAATTATATTTTATAAAATAAATGAGTATATATTTTTTAGAAAAAAAATCTATCAATTAAGTTAAGAGAAAACATTAATTCTATGTATCAAAATATGATTTATTAAATTTTGTTATAACTAGTTTAATAAATTTATAATAATTTTATTATTAAATAATTAAATAATTTTTTTAATTAGGAAAAATTAATATAATTATTTTTATATTTTTAATTTTAGTTATTTAATTTTAATTATTTTCTTATTTTTAAAAATTTTAATTTATATTTAATTTTTTACCTTAAATGTGTTCATACTAACACTTTTGAATTGGATATTTATAGATTACAATAGTCATTTTTACAATAATAATCTCTTTTAAGCCTAACTAACGATTAATTTTCTTTGATTATCATTTTCAAAATATTATAATAATTATCGATGTAACATTTATGTATAAATTATATTAGAATAATAAAATATCAAAAATAAGATATATATTTATTAAAGTCATTTTGAAAGACTGGCCCAATCTAAAAATAATTTAGATGAGATACAATCACCACCCAAACTAGACCAAAGACCAACTTGTCCCCTAGCCAACAAGTAAAGCATATCTGCCAACAAGCAAAACATATTTTCCACCCAACCGCATAGAAGAAAGAACAAACTAACTCAACCCAAGGATGACACTAGAACACTCACCACCCCACCACACATAGGACTTCCATCGATATCCAACACCTACCACCTTCATTGCCTGACTCTCTGACCCATCCGATCTTGAGTCCACCATGCATCCACCAAATTATGGATATTGCAGGTTGGATTCAAACCGTGCACATATAGTAATTGAAAATTACTACAGGGGAGGATCCAACCTAGCTTCACTTTTCCTAGAGCCTAGAGCCCTCACCAGAGGCGACATTAGATGCCCACCACAATACATTCATTATAAAATCCTTATTGTTGAAAGGACACTTGGTGACCTCCTTATGCCTACCATAACTGTGGTCACATCTAGATGAGCCAAGGACATGCCTACCAGAATTGGATTATAGAGGTACCCCTTTAATTTTTCCATGAAAGACATCGCCAAACAAAAATGATCCTCAAGCACATGAAACAATGACAAGGGAATAAACCTATAATCATAATTAACCAAAAATGGAAACACATTCATGTCATTGATTGGAAAGCCATAAATTACTTCTTGCCACGTAATTTGTTATCTAGGCTTCATCAACCTCTCGACCACCTATTTAACCAAGTATTTGTTCTTCGTTGATAATAAACAAGGATGCCACATCCATGTTTAGTTTCACCCTGAAATGAGTCTCAACTAACACCATGCCCACAATCTCCTTATCCTCTTCCATTAATGGCCATGACTATATGATAACAAATATTTAACCTCACCTCACTCACATTGCAATCAAGAGGCATTTCACACTTCATAGATGCCACCTAAAGCAAAGGCTTACTTATTGTAATCTAGGCCAGGCATTCCATGATCGCTTAGTACACAACTCACTTACCACTCAAATGAAAAAAACACACCCAAATACATATTCTCCAATGTTATTAATGGCTCCCCACATGAATTGATCAGGCATTGAAATTCCTTTTCACATGCGATGCTCAAGGTAATGATGGAAGCCTAATGTGATGCGAACAAGTGCCCTCCACCATTAATTATTCAAATAAATCTCAACAAACCTCATAGATTTGAGAATGAACAATAAAGGCTCATTGCTATGCACATGAGGATGAAAATTAGAAGCGAGTGTACTAAATGGAACCTGAAGGACTATGCATTTTAACCCTCCCTACATATGTATTTTCAAAAATATGTACCAAAAAAGGGTAAAAAAATGAAAACTCCAGAACAGTAAAAGTAGCTTCATTATTATTCAAATATGAACAATTTCGGCTTTATATAAAAATAACTCATCAAGCAAGATTGGATGCCCTTTAATGGCAATCCTCCTATCCTCAACCTCAAAGGTAGCCTTTTGTTTTGTTAGAAGACAATTCATGTAACAAATAATATTTCCCATGGAGTCACATCCCCCACACAAGCATTTTCTCTGCACATAGTAACACATCTAGTAAAAATAACTATTGTACTCTCCTAAGCAAATTTTGTTCACTATTGTACTCCATCATTGACCGACCTTCAAACAAATACAAATGGCCATCCCCAGTTATAAAGTTTCTATCGAATCTACTACTACATCTCCATAGATCTTCCAAGAATGTCCATCTTCACGTCCTCACATCAAAAACCCATGCAACTCCATGGGTTATAACAAAAAAACTATGATTTAACAAAAGCATCAGAACACCTTTCTTCTAGTTGTTTCATATGAGGAAGAAGCTCCCATCTATTTTCGTCTAGATGATAAACTACTACCTCATGCTCAGTAATTATGTGTATGATCTCCCCTACTAAAATGTATATGAGTCCTTCATGAGATACAAAGTAGGAAAAATGAGCTCTTGCAGTGAGTATTTTAGTGCACCGCAACCATTCATTTGAAATAAAATTATACACTAAAACTAAGTCAGTTAGCTTCCTTTCGTAAATTATTGGGATCTAGTACATAACTACGTGTCAAACTTAGTTTATCATTAACACACATACACTCATTCATGTATGGAACACTAAATTAAGTAGGAATAGGAGGAAGCCATTAGCACCTATTTTACGAAATAGATAACCATTTCTGTGTCGAAGATGAAGAAAACACATAAACATAGAGTGTGAGAAAACACAAAAGGAAATTATATAGTAGGATTTCTATGAAGAAACAAGACAAAATCAAGCATTGGAAATAGGAACAGTATAAATTGGGACAAAAACATGCTATTTATTTAGAAATGTGTTTGTTAAATTTTTTATTGTTAATTTTCTTTTTCTAAAATTGGTGTTGTTTATTTAGAATGGCTTAACACGGCTCTATTAATATTAAAATATCCTAATTATATACTTAATTACATAAACTAAGTGAGCCTAGCCAAGATTAATTACAGCAATTTTGCAAATTAACTTACATATAATATTAATTTGCATCACGGTAAAAAAATTTGGATTAAATTTAAATTATTTTGTTTTAATTGTGCCAAAATATTCAACATGTTTTTTACTTAGATTTTATTATTCTAATGACATATAAAGGTAGTTTATTGCGATAAATATATTGGATATCATATGAATATTCTAATTATAGACTTAATCACTTAAATTTAACATGTTTCAATATGTTCATTATCATGATTAATTTATTTGGTCCTTTTATTTGGTTCAGCTATAAAAATTATCTTACAAATAGTAAGTTTGGTAATGTTTTGGTTTTAGATTGATACATTGTAGAGCAAGATAGTTGTTTGTATGTTTAGTAAAGCACATTCTATTAATTGCAATATGTTTTGAGTTAATATTAATGAAGCATAATTTCATATTTAATATTTTAATTAAATTTTAGTCGAACATTATCTCTTAAAGTTAGATATTTTAAACATATTTTAACGTTACTTTTTATATTTTCTTTTATAATTTTAATTTAAATAAATATGAGCTTAGATGTTCTTTGTTTTTATTATATATAAATTATAAACCTGTTGTAGAAGGTAGCTATAGTTGTAATATGTATAGGTTGGAGATTTTTTAAGATGTTTTTTAAGTTAATTTTGTTGGACATATTTTGAGTTGGCTTTAATAAATCCCTATCTTTTTACAAGGAATAACTTTATACCTAAGGTTTTAATTAATTTTTTGTCTAATTTTACTTGTTAATATTAGATATTCTAAACTTATCTTAGCATCACCCTCTAAAGATGTATTTTATATGTGATTTTATATCAAATTCAATACCTTTAATTTTAACAAATATGAATTTAAGGTGATTTTAGAAGGTTAGTTAAAGAAAAATTTAGAAGGTGACTTTATAAGGTTAGTTAAAGGAAATTTTAGAATGTGACTTAAAATGGTGTAGATTTTTGTTTCCATCTAGGTGCTTTTAATTAGTGGAGCACTACATTAACAATACTTCATAAAAATATCAATCACTTTCATCAACAGTCTATCAGATGTCATGTATTAGGGATACTCCTTCGGGATGATACAAAAATCCATATCTCTAAGCATATCCAATCCATAAAAATTGAGTCAATCTAAATATTATATTTCAAGGCCTCAATGAAACTCAGTGTATAATTTTTATTAAAAAAATAATAATAGAACCTAATCATTATTTGGGTATTAATCATGGGAATAAATAAACCTAGGGTAAGTCCGAGATCCCATACGAGAACAAGGACATTTGGGCATAGAATAATTAATGAACTTATAAATTTTGATGTAACTCATAAAGAATTATCTTTTAATAACCTCTTTAGGTGTGTTGTCTTATGTACCTACTTCAACATTAAAGTTACACTCATATTGTTTCTCAACCATGTCATGAATCTAATCAACCTATCCAGGTTTAAAAGTTTGTGGATTGTAGTGTAATTTATATTTTTCACTAATATTTTAAGTTTTATTTAATTGCATTGATAAAAAAATTTATAAGCCCCTTTAGTAGAAGTTTATCAAAAAAAGTGTTAATAATATAATGATTTATAAATAAATCGAGACAAATAGATTAGCCATGATAATTGTATATATATTTAATACAAAAATAAATTTAGAAATTAAGTTTCAATCAAAATATGATTAAAAATAATTCTCTTCCTTCTTATTTTTTCATAAATTAAATTAAAATAAAAAGGATAAAGAAAAATTTAATAAAAACTCTACCCAAAACCAATTTTTTACTTTTAAACTTTGAAAATGATAAAATGGTTTAAAATAACCTACTTACCTATAAGCTTATAGATGCAAAAACATTTACAAAGTTACCAATTTTATTTATAAATAACATCCGAATATGTTGCATGAATACTAATATGAAAGGTACAAGGTTTTTGCTGAAAGATAGATGTAGCGGCAAAAAAAACTAGGAAATGGAATGTTTTAACTAATGTATAAAAACAAGATTTTGGAACGAAATCCATGCTAATGATATTGTGGAAATTTAGTTGAAATCGTTTATAATTATTGACACTACCACCTAGTGGGATAGTGTATGATATTATAATTCATTAATTTTGGATCCTTAGTGTCCTTCATCATCTCTTATTTCCACAAATTGATGAGATTATATTTATGTAAAATTGAATTTTATTTACATGAAGAATCGGTGACTATTTGGAAATTATATATATATATATATATATATATATATATATATATATATATATATATATATATATATATATATATATATATATATATATATATATATATATATATATATAAAGTTTATCTAAATTCTTCTTCATCCCTATTATTATAAGCTTTAACAAAATAAAAATATATGTTTTAATATATAATTTTCTTGAGTAAAAAAATATCATTTTTTTTTTCCTTTTTTTCCTTTGAAATGATGAATTACACTGTGTTTTTCTATAGGAATCATTTGGAAAATATTTTATAGCTAATATGGAGATAATTTTGAGTAATCAATGATGGTAGGATCACATTTTATGATTTGAGAATGATCACTATAAAATTGCACAAAAGGGAAAAAATGATAAATGGTAGATATACCTAATTAGATCCTTTTCATGTTGAAATAAGAAAAACAAACTAATGTGATGATTTGGAAGAGGTTGAAGGTGACTGTCAATGAGTCTCATTGATAGATAAAATGTCAAAGAATCAAAAAACACAAAAAAATGGGTAGAGGAATGGGGAAGGCAACTGATCAAGACTATAAAAAATCACATTATGTTGATAAGGAGCTCTAAGGGTCCATTAAAATTAAGGTAGCTATATGGAAAGGTTATGTCTAGTGTGATAAGGGAATTCACAAAGGCTTGTCTTAAAGAGAGATTAGATCTTTTCCATAAATTTTTTTATTACTCTTCCCAATTTTTGGGTATTAGGTTTTTGGGAAAGAGAGATCATTGGAATATTTATTGGAAAAAAGCCATCAATAAGGTAGTGGAAATTCGGGTTAATAATAAATATGGATTCAAATTTAAAATTTATATCCAATTTGTTTTTAATTATTTGTCTTGATCATGATTTGAAAAATTATATCCTAGATGGTGTCCCCTAGTGTATAGATGGGGAATCCCTTTGGTTAAAATAATGGATCCTTAATTTTGAATCATTAAATCCAAATATTTATCTCCTTCCCACATGGCTTTGCTTGTATTCTATTTATGTATAAAATTGGAGTGAGAAGTGCTTACAAAAACTCATGGAGGCTTTTCAAAAATTCCTTCAAATCGACCTAGAAATAAGAGTAGGTACATTGGCCTCTTGTGCTATATTGTGTTTGTAATTAGAATTATATGAAGGTATAGGAAAGATAATTTTTCTCAAATATCAAGGTAAAAATAGGCACTATTAGTTTAATATTAAAAAGATCCATTTTCAGTGCTTCAAGATTTGTTATATTGGGCATGTGAGGAAATACTATCCTTTGTTAGTAATCAAAAAATATAACAATAAATAGTGGTGTTTTTTTATAAAACTAAGTGGAAAATAGTGATAAATAAGTTGTGTAAAATTATCTTAACATTGAATCACTGGATTTTGATGAGACTCTAGTGTTGATGAATAGATTGACTCAATGGAATCCCTAACCCCCAACACTATGTCTAGATAATGAAATACTATTTCAAAGTAAATAGATAAAGTTGGTAAAATTAATCATGATACCATCTAAAAATGACACTTTACATACATAAAAAAAGGGCCTTTCCTCTAGGTTCGCAAAGGAATACTACATAGAAACTAAATCTGATGATAAGGGACATGAAAATAATGATTTTGAGGAAGAGGTATAGCCAAAATATATTCTCACAATATTAAATACTTGAGTTACCTCTTCTCTACTTGAAATTGTTAGAAAAAATTCATGTTGGGTCATAAATATAAGACAAAGAATTCAACAACAAAGGTCTCGAGTGGAAAATAAAATGTAATAAATATTTTTTTTAGTTTTAAAAAGTAGAAACTACAATTATTATCTCCCTATCCATGAACACCATAGAATAGGATGTATTGTCCTTAATTCCCTTAAAAATAAAATCTTGGCAAAGGATAAACTTCTATCACTAAATCTATATATCAACTATTAATTCTAGAAATGAAGATGAACATCGAAGATGCAAATTTCTTAATGAGTAAAATCTTAAATTTATGAAGTGAGATTTATTAGTTGTGAATGGTTCATTAAGGACATTAGTTTGTTTTTTTCACCATCTTTAGTATTAATTAAAACTTTTATCAAAGTCCTATGTTTGTAGCTTCATAAATTATTAGATTTTTTGTTGGCTATGATTTTTAATCATTAATGTGTATGGTCCCAGCACTTTAGTACTAATAAGACATTTTTTGGAATAATATTACCTTAAATTATATTTAATCCATTTTGATAAATGTTTTATAGGATGGGAGTTTAATGCAATTCTATCTAGTACCAATAAAAGAGGTATGTATATGTATATGTATATGTATATGTATATGTATATGTATATGTATATGTATATGTATATGTATATGTATATGTATATGTATGTATGTATGTATGTATGTATATGTGTATATGTGTGTGTGTGTGTACACACACACACACACAATTTTTTTTCACTATTAATTTGATTAAAATGATTAATTTAATTAGTTTTATATTCAATTTTTAAAGACAAATTCTATTTTACATTTAGTTACTATGATTTTTAAAATGTGATGTGAACCATTAGATATTTATCCTTTACATTTGCTCAATGTTAAAAATCCAAAAATTATTACCATCTCTCTGATTCTTGACATATTTGAGAAAACATACTCCATTTATCTCTTTGAGAGTTGTTCAAACTTTACCTTGTGCAAATTTGACTAAGTATGGGAACCTTTGCAATTTTTTTATAGGGTCAACTTTGCACCTTCATATCTTTCACTTCATTCAAACACATGTTATAAAATTTGGACCATATGTTCTCCTTTCAAAGATTAATCCAACCATATATAAATTTTATCCTATAAACCTTATGTGTGTAAGATATAATTCCATCAGTCTGCTCACTTAAATTTTTTTACCACAGAGCCAACTATTCTTAGAACTACCTAGAAGGCCAAATTTGCACATGCATATAATTTTATGTTCTTCATCAGATGACTAAAAACTTAGTGCATAATAACTGAGAACAAAAATAAACACACCCATAAGATCAACTCATTCGAATACTCCCAGACTTGTGAAATATGACTACATCAAAATGCCTAATCAGCTTTTCTTACCACATACAAATTTGGCTAAGTATGGGAAAATGATATCAAACTACCTAGGAACCTAACTTTGTACTTGATTATCTTTTGTCATGATTTCTTTACTGAACTAAGATTTAACACATAAAATATTCTCTCATAAGGGAATTCATCCATATATCAATTTTACCTTAAATTTTTCATTTATTCAAGATATGACATCACCAAGTTTCTTAATTGGCTCTGTTTGAACATAAAAAACAATATAAAAATTCTTGAATGAATTGCTTTGATAGCCTAAGTGACAATGGCAAAGTGTGCAATGTATTTGTCCTAGTGTGCTTGTAGTTTGCTTGCTTGGTCTTAAATTTTAAAATGATTAGAGATGTTCAGGGATGAGTATGGATTATTGATATGTGAAATAGGTCCCTAAGATGTTTTCTAATCTTTGAGTGTTTATGTGCATGAGTGGTTTTCATTTGGTTGATCATTGTTTTCTTATAGACATTTTGGGTCTAGTGGAAAAAAATCTAAGTAGGTAGTTTGTTGACGTACCCATTGCCAATGTGGATGAGTCAGGGAGATTTGGTCATATGGTTATGATCACATTAGTCCCTAGTTTATATGTGCCAAATATTAGGACATATGCCTAAGTTTAATAAAAGATATGTGGGTACAAAGTTGGGCTCTAAAGTATTTTGATAGTGTTTTCTATGTTCAAATAAAGTCGAGTAAGCATGTTGATAATGTCATCATTCATACATATGAAGGTATTAAGAGGAAATGGTCACATGTGTTTGTTTAGTATTATACCTAGTTCTTATGTACTAAATCTCAAGTCATTCACCTAAGCACGCCATAATATATGCAAGTGTAAAGTCAGTATCCTAGGCAGTTTGACATTGTTTTCCCATACTAAACTAAATTTGCATGAGGCAAAAAAAAAGCTAAGTAGTTTGGTGATGACATATCTTGCACATGTGGATGTTTTAGAATAATATGATCATATGGGTTTCTTTAGTTTTGAGCCTAGTTAATTTCTACTAAATTTTAGATCATGTGCCAAAGCACATCAAAATATATGCATATGTAAAGTTAGCCTTTCAAGTAGTTCTTGACATTGTTGGCTTTGTGGAAAAGAAGTATGAGTGAGTAGATTAATGGTGTTATATCTCACACATGTAAAGGATCTAAAAGTAATTTGACACATGGTTGGATTTGAGAACATGTGAGTGAGCAAGGTAAAATTTATTAAGGTTTAAGTTTGATTCTCAGATAGATTACAATGGTTCCCATAATTAGTCAATTTATTACAAGGTAAAGTTTGAGTGTCATTGATGGAGTGAATTGCTCCAAGATGTCAGGAAGTAGTGAGATGGTGCCAAGTATTCAATGTTTAACATTATGTAGAGATAAAGATTAAGCTCCTTTCAAAGATTAACAGTGAGTGGGTGATCGCACAGATAGAGATCAATAGTACACATTAAATTCGAGATGTCAAAATAATACATGTCTAGAATTTTTAGAGATAGGAAATTTTTAAAGAGATCAATAGAGTGCATGAGGTCAAAGTTACCAGATTGCATGAGATGAGGTCAGCATGTTCAGGGTTTAATATTTGACATTGGTACACTCTATTAAAGGTTGATATTTTTACAATAAGATGACATGCATGATTTATCTAAAGAAGTTAGGACACAAGATGTGAACATAGTGCTTGATGTTTAATTTTGACCATTTGAATTCAAAAATTTTAATTTAACAAAGGAAAGACTAGTGTTTGGTTTATGATCCCTGAATTTTGATCTATGCAAAATTTAACCATTGTGTAAAAAGTGAATTTGTAGAGGACTCCAAGGCACATCTAAAAATATAGATTTTAAGGTTTAGATTTATATATAGGTAAACATATTGAGAATTAAAGTTGATTGTGTATTTATGTTTGTTTTGAAAGTGACCCGAGAAGAGTATTTGAGCTCATTTTGATGTTGTTTCGATGTTTAATGATTAATTAGATATTGGACAATGTTTTAGACTCTCTAAGGATTCTTTGTGTACATTGGGAAGGTTTTAACAATAGTATGTAGTATTAATAAAGGTTTATAAGCTGATTGTGTGTTATTTTATGATGACTATATGCATCAAATGTTGTTTGAGTAAATTATGCTTAACCAGAAGAGTACCATGATGGTTATTGGCACTTAATGAGGATATATAAATATTTTATAATGGGTCAATGCTTTTAGATTTTTTTTCTATGTTTTATTTTACTTTTAGAAGTGTCAAAGAGCTGAATGGGTCTCCATAGGACCTAAAAGTGACTTAAGCCTATTTGAAACAGAGTTGTGTTTAAGTATGACCTATATTAGATGCCTTAAGGGTGAAGGCATGTCTTGTAGATGAAAACAAAATATTTTGGACTTAATAAATGTATGAATGATCTATATATAGTGAAACCAAATATGATTATTTCTAGCCTAGTGTGTAGATGTTTAATATGAAGGCTTGAGTGAATGTGGAGCCAAATAAAGGTGAGAACCTTTGAAAGAGAAGGTACAAGTTAGTGAGAAGTAGTAGAGAGTGAAGAGGATAAAACATGATTGTCTAATCAAGGTTATGAAGGTGATTACATAGGTCATTGGACCTAATAAGCCTAGAAGAGGTAGGATGAGTGAGTATGCTCAAGAGGCTATTTTGAGAGAGTGTGTATGGTGATTGAATTCAAGGTGAAGGCTATATGTACTCAATGAATGGGTTAAATGGAAGATCAAGTTCATGATGGTGTGTATGATCTATAGGTCATATTTTTTATGCCATAATAGTGTTTTTTTAGGTTTGATTGTGCATGAGGAGAGGTAGAGTACCCATTTGATGAGTTAAAGAGTAGAGTATATTGATGACTATGTGTATGATAGATAATATTTTTGATGTCCAAATATTTCTATTATAGATTGAGGATATGAAAACAAAATTGAGTGTGCATATGAGGATAGTTTGAGTGAATAAGAAGAGAGATTGTGGCATGCCTATGTGAGGGGCTTGTATGAGATAGAGAGAGAGTTTGTACAGTAGTTAGAAAATAAATATACATCATTAAGTGTTGAAGACATCAATTCTAAGGTGGAGGTGTTCAAATGAGGGTCTAAAGGACTTGATCTTCCTTAGGTGTATTTTCTCCTTATGAAATAGGTGTTTCACTAAATGCCTTTGGTCAGGAGGATATGCTCAAGGTTTGGTGGTATAAAGGAGTTGACCAATCTCTTATTTGTAATTTATTATAGGATAGTAGTCCATGTGTTTTAGGCTTGAGATTGGGTTTTATTTCCCATGAGGCTTTCCCACAGGAACTATGTGTTTTGTGTTTGATCTTGTGTATGCATTGAATGAATGAGCTCTCTTATTAATATTTTTTGATCAAGTTGATATATCTTGATTATTTAAAATTTTACAATTGTAATTGAAATATCTGGGCTCACTAATTCACCCTTCCGCGCCCCCCCCCCCCCCCCTCTCAGTGATTTTACCTCTAATAATTGGTATCAAAGTAGGTCCTTTGGAGGAAGCTTAACAATTTGAAGGAGATCTTGAGTTAGTATAAAGATGGCTAAATAGTTGAAGAAAGATAATCAATAGTGGAAGGTTGTGATCAAGGCACTTGAAGAAAAGATATGTACTTTGAAGAAAGATCCCAAAGAGGATGAGAATGTTATCAATGATCTCAAGGTCTAGATAGTAGACTCTGAGATAAATTTATGTTTAAAATAAAAGAACATCATTTTTTATAAAGAAACTTGCCACAACATTAGAGAAGATGACAACAAGGAAGAAGAAGTTGATTTAGAAGCTGAGATCATGAGTGCTCTTGGTGAACTAAAGGTACAAAAGAAGAGGAATCATAAAATGAGGAATACGATCAAAGGTCTTGAAATACAAATTAGTTATCTTGATGGAAGTTTGTTAGGCATGTATGAGAAAGAAGAAAATAAGTATCAAGAACATATCAAGCTTATTGAAGTGCAAGGATATAGATTCAAAGACATGGCCAACAAGGCCAAAGAGGATGAAGAGAAGATCAATATTCTTGAGGATCAGTTATAGACTACAAATGTAAATTTGATGGAAAGAGAAGATGAGTACACTCTGCTAAAGATTGAGATGGATTCATTGAACAGTGATCATGAGCTACTTATAGTCAAGTTGGATAAGTTGGAAAATAAGAATGAGAATCCTAAGTATGTCAAGGAGATTTCAAGCTTTGAAATCAATGAAAGAATGTCTATTAGACAACCAAATTATTTAAGGTATGCTACATTATTCCATGGTCATATTTTTACATGTAATAAGTTTGGTCATATGCTAGAAGGAAGTTAGTCAAGTATGGGCATTCATGAGGTCTTGGAAGAAGGAGAAATTGGTCATGGAGAAGTCATAACTCAGATTAGTCAAGAGAAAAGAAAGAATCAAATATGAAGAAGATACAAGACTACCAAGAGAATTTGTCTTCTTTCTAGATAGAAAAAAGAAGATAACAATCATCATCAAGCAAAAGATATGAATGATCTTATTTGTTTCAGTTATCATAAAATTGGTCACATTACTATGTATTGTAAGAATAATATGAATGAGGTCCCAAAATAAAATAAGGTGTATGGAGCTCCTAGTGTGTAAGGAAGAGGTCACAAATGGGCATGGAAACCTAATCGTATTATAATAGATTAGACTGAGACCAAAAATGGTTTTTTTTCCATGATAGACATAATAGAAAGTCAAGAGCTTATATTCACAACATTTATTGACAAATCAAGTAGGACTAAAAGCCATAGAAAGGTATGGATATATAGCAGTCTCCAGAGTTTGGGAATTTTAGTCTCACTATGTCAAAAGGGATGTCTCTCTCTAAAATTTAAGGAGACACTTTTCATAAAGAGCAAACATGGTGGATGTTCTTTGGGTCTTGTTTGATGTTGAATGGAAAAGAAGGTCATGATAGGATGTGTTGACTTAATATGAAGGACTTTGTTGATTGTCAGACTTGTGTGTCATGTTTTCTCTACATTTTTTAACAACTAGCCCAAAAGATGAAAGGTAGTGACTTGAGGTTTTGATGTGTACAAACCCTAAGGTGTGTGTTTATGATGATAATGATTCAATTTTGGTATATGGAGCCAAGTAAACATCAGGTGGAGAATATTCAATGTTTTCATTAGTTGGTGACATGATTTTAATGCATGGTTGATCACAACTTTGTGTTTTTTTGTCATGAAATAATATTGGCAGTATCTGCAAGGTCTACAAGTAGGGAATGGTAGTTTTTAGATGGAATAATAATATTGATGAAATGTTAATAAAATTTTGGTACTTGAAAAGGTTTGTACACTTCTTTGTGATGTCATCAAGGTGGTTTTATGGTATCAAGGCATGTTGAAGTCAAACGGGAGAATTTTGTTTGCTCTCAAGTTTCTTAGTTTGTGTTTAAGAGTATGCAAGTCCTAAAATAGGTTATAGGATTTATGGGTTCACAAAGATTTATAATCTCAAATATTGGTCTATAAGTGTGTAATGGTTGTCTCTAGGTGTACAATAATTTTTAGAGGTGAATGTTGACTAGAAGGTGTTATGTTGACCTTTTTTATTTTGAGATTCTAGGTTTTTGGGCTCTGATAGAAAAGTGGTTTGCATTGTGATTTGAGATATAAAGTTTCATAATAGGTTGAATGGGCCAACTAAATTTTTAAAAGATTTGAAGGTTTTTGTATTTCAAGTTATTCATGTTTTTGTCAAAATGGAGGCTTAATTGCAAATTGGTTTATGAAGGAAGTATGTTGCAGAGGATGAGGTAGGTGATGAACATTATTTTGCGTAAGGGGGAATATTAGATTACTCTATATATGAGTTTTTAGGTATTTAATATTGGTCTATTAAAATTTATTGGCTCTACAAGTTCCAGGTAGGGCTACAAGGAGACTGGACAGGCCTAGTTTGAAGAAGAGTAATTTTTGCTTTGTTTGTCCAAAATAAAAAGGTGTGTTTGTTTCAAGGAAATTTCTTAGTTTTTTTGATATCATGTTTCCTATTTGGTGAGTTTCATGATTTTATATTGGTGGTCCTTGTGGTAGCTTGAGAGAGAAGGCTAGTAAGCATGTATGGTGGTTCTTCATGGTGTATGGAGATCTGAAGATGCTCATATGATGCAATAGCTAAAAAATCTTAAAGGGAGTCCCTCTAAAATTATTATTGGTGATTTCCATCATATTTTACTATTTTTTTGTGATATATCTTCATTAGTTATAATGCTTGATTGAAGAAGAATGTTGGCATGTAGTAAGAAGGATGTTGTCAAGACAAGAAGACGTAGGCTCAAGTTAAGGAGGAGTTTGTATAATATTTATAAGATGATACTTTCCTATTGGTATTATTTTCATGTCCTCAAGATTATTTGGTTCCCATTTTGTCATTATATCAAAGGGGGGGAAAGTTTCTATTATGGGACTGATGTCTTGTGTAAAAACAAGGTGAGTTGTATACTGCTATATGATGTGCGTTGACATCAGTGACAAAGGGGGAGATTATTGGAGATTATTCAATGATGTTATTGTGATGTCATAGAGGTGTCTTGATGAGTGGATGAAGTACTTTGATAGATTAAGTGGCAATGACAAACTATGCAATGTGCTTATCCTAGTGTGCTTTAAGTTGGCATGGTTGATCTTAAGTTTTGGCATGATTAGATATGTTTAGAGATAAGTATGGAGTATTGAACTGTGAAAGAGGATCACCCTCATTTTTAATCAAGTTTTTTAAATGGTCCAATTTTATCTTGGAAATTTACAATGTTTACTAGAATGCAATATAAATACATCCTCAGGCTTTTCTAATGTTAGTATGGATCCATTATGGAGGATATAGAAGAAACTAAAGCATTCCTTAGTTAATATCCCATCAAAGGATTTTAACAAGTCTCCATATTTTGTCTAATTGTCAAAGGAGTGTATATATTATTTTTTTTTAAATTGTAGTATCTCCTTTTCCATCAAAGTTAGAGAACATAGGCATTATAGATCTAGAAGGATATGGATATTCAAAAACATCTCGATTAAGGGATTGATCTGGTAATGTACTCTCATCAAAGGTAGCCTCATGGGAGTAAAACTTACAACTTAAGAGTATTCATTTGTTGATGAATATCTCCTATGATAGTCATCATAGATAGAATATCCAAAGGAGAAGGTGGTAAATATATTGAATATATTTTTAGAGGTTGTAAACTAACATCTATATGAAACATAGGAATATTAGGATCTTTCTCACCCTCTAAAATAGGATCATCACATGGGTTTGAAGCATTATGAAAAATACCATTCCTAGATAAGGAGACTAGTATATCATTTTCACTAGCATGAAGGTTGATATCATTATCATTGTAAAGTGTTATTTTACTTGAATTTTCATGAGATACAATAGGAATAAGAGAGATAGTTTCACTTTCTTTATCTATGACTAAAATATTAGTTTTAGAAGAAAAATCAAATGAAAGAGAAAGGAGAACATTTTATACTTGAATCACAACTTTTATATATGAATAAATATGACTTTCACTTTCATTTTTAAATTTCAAAGGAGGGATAGATAATAAAATTCTACTTTTTACTTTTGGTAAATCACTATCATTTGATGTAACATTGTCATTCCTATCATGCAATGGAATTTTTATTTTATTTTATTTATATTTCCTCAGTTTTAAAATATAATAATCAAGTGATTTTCACATTTAATTTTTATCTCCACTCAATACATTCTCAATGAAATGTTGCATAAGATTTTCACATGCATTTTCATTTTCATTCATGCATTCAAGTAAGATAGGGCAAGAAGTAGTACATGAATTTTGATCTTCACAATATAGAGAAAGAGAATACTTTTTACTATTTATAACATTTTCAACATTGTCATTAACTTTAAAATTTGAATTACATCTCCACATAATCCATTATCAATGAGAGATTGCTTAGGAATTTCACGTGCATTTTTATTTTCATTTATGCATTCAAGTAAGATAGGTGAAGAAGTAGTACATGAACTTTGATGTTGAAAATATAGAGAAACAAAATAATTTTCACTATTTGAAACATTTTCAACATCATCATTAATTTAAAAAGGAGTCAAAGATTCATCCTTTTGCACATGTGCATCATGAAATAGAGAAGAAAAGAATTCAACAAGTGACTCTTTTTTAATTTTTTATATGCATAATAAAGTTATAATTGGAACATAATAAATGGTAATTATTTTTATGTCTTTTATAATAGCACTATCCATGGTTTAAACATGATCCATTAATTTAATCATTTCATCATGGGATGGAGAATATAAGGGATGAATAGTCAAGGTTTTCTAAGGACCCCTAGGAAAATTACCTTTGGAAAATATGGAAAATCATTTCAAAATGGTGGTGAAATGGTTTTGAATGTGAATAATTACAAATTCAAATCAAGGAAGGTCAAATGGTGAATGTCTCTAACTGAAAGTGGTTAGTGGTCACTATATAACATGTCTACAAATGTGCGTAGATAACCATTTGCAATGTAAGCACAAATTAGTCACATGATTTTATGATGCATGGAGACAAGTCATGCACTAATGATAGGTTAAAATCTAGGTGAGAGGTAGGCAAATGCCTAGGCATGTAGCTTACCATCTATATATGCATATGATCGATTACATATATAGACAATTGACTACATATGTTGTCCAATACAAGCACTAACTAATCACATGATTTTATGATGTATGGTGATTAGTCATTTAATGTTGATAGGTTGAAATGTGGGTGAAGGTACGTAGAATCTTGAGCATGTAGTCTACCATCCACACATGCATATGACTATCTTCATATGTAGATGATCCACTATATAAGCAGATGATTGACTGCATATGCATATGATCGACTGTATATGTTATCAATCGATTGCATATGGAGATAATTGTCTACATTTATAGTCCACCTAAAATATATGTATTCATCCATATGCATATATTCATATGGATGCAAGTGACCACGTATATATGAAGGTCATTGATTACATATGAAGGTTATCAACTACATATGAAGGTGTTTGATTGCATAAGTAGGTCACCATTTGTACATGTAGGAGGTTATTTGGATCTATACGTGTAATGACCATAGATGGCCTCCTACATCTACACATTTCATGATTTCTTATATTCTTAAGACCATATCATAGGTCATTTTTTTACTTTAAAACCCACATATTTTTATTACTACATCATTCTAATGGCATGCCTCTTGAGTCCTAGTAGTATCTAGAGACCTAAAATTCTAATATAAAAATACCATGTGCACACTAATTTTGAAACATCTCAAGAAAGAATATAATATAGATATTATTTCTAAAAGTGTAATTTCTAGGGGATTGCTTACATGCCCCACTATTAAATAGATACATGTTTGCTAAACTATTTATTGGAAAGCTTTGATAGTGGCTCATCTTTATTAAAATTAACCATTAACTAATGTTCTATGATGTTTGGGATCAATCCTAGCAACATGTATAAACTAATAAGGATTCCACATAAGCACTTGAACCTGGTCTCTATAAAGGTATCAATATCATATGATGATAAAACTTTTGTAGTCCAACTATGGTTTACAGCTAATTAGTATGTTATTTTTTAATTTTATAACTCATTAATTTCATATATTAGTTTTACCATATTGATAATTCTCTTAATTTTATTCTTTTAAATTTTACAGCCACCCAAAGCCAAAATAGAATACGGATTAAATTTCAAGTTGTTACAGATCCTTTTCAACTCAACACAATTGGGTTATTTCAATATAAATAAGGTTTATAGGGAAGAGCATTATATATTTCATTCTAGGTAATTTTATATATCCTACACACTCTTGATGGTCAAAAAATTGATTGGTGTACATACCTTTCAAATATAATAAAGTATGATTTAAGTTTTTCTAGTCAAAAGGAAACTTATATAATTTCTTGTATGAATTTTCATACTGCAATCTACCATGAAGATTTTTACCAATTAGCCAACACAACTATTCCAACCACTCTTCATGAAAAAATGGTTTTGAATTTACTCTTGATTGTAGAGAAAGAAGTAAGTTTATAATGTTTCAAGGTAGTATAATTATTTTTAAAAGACTATAAAATTTATTTATACCTAGTATTCTATTTATTTCATACAAAAGCAATTAGATCAAAACATTTCCAGAAGAAAAATGGTAATTAGAGGTCATCATTCTATTGAGGTTTCCACTAAAACAACTATGGAAGAGGAATCATCTCTCCCTCCACAACTAATAATACATAAATGCATGAGTATTTTGATTGTATCTCAACATGTTGCCTTAACATCTCCTGTTGTGAGTATAAGCCATTTTCAATTGTTTTAATACCATTCCTAAAAATGATTAGTTTATTTTTCAATGTTAATTTAATAATCTATATTTACAACATCACAATATATAACATAAACACCTCTAGTTCAACCTTCTAGAATTCAATTACCATAACATTCTATTTCACGACAATGGCAAAGTACACAATTTAAAATTAATATTCTATTATTGGTATATGTTAAATTAATATGCAATTTATTCTATTTACCATTTGTGAGTTGTGACTATCTTCTCCATTTTACAGGTACTACCCTAAGAAGAAAAAATTTAACACCACCACCACCACCACCCCAACCTAAAAATATGAGTAAAGGTAAATGTTTATAGTTTCTTACACTGAGTATAGGCACCCTACATTAGAAACTTCTGATTTTCCTACATTTTCACTTGTTAATCTCCCTGGTGCAATGGTGACCACATTTCTTTAGTAAATTAATTTTGATGATGATTTTTTGGGGATTGATAGTGGCACCCAAATCCCTCTTTATAATCCTCATTAAATTATACATGGATCTCATACAAATGAAAAAAAATTAGATACTTTACAGTGATGTTTTGTAGGCACCTCTCTACCTAGATCCAAACTTGCTTCTTTTCCTACTGATGAAATTCCATAGTTTGCTAATCAATGTACTTTTTTCCATTAAGATTATTCAAAAATAATGTTAAGTTATTTGTTAGTGATATTTTTATCAATAACCCATATAATCTAAGAACATGGGAATCTCAAGATAAATTTTTAAGTCAAGAAATAAATGCTTGTTTTCATAACCACACAAAACACGATCAATCATTTTCTTTTATTGAATATCATCCTATAAAAATTTATGGTTTATTCAAATAGGATGTTAACGGAGCTATTATTGTAACTAATAGATTTAATGATAAGGTTTTATATATAAATTTAAATAAACTTGAAAATATAAATGCATAATCACAAGCATACGACAATAAATAGGCATAAACTAAAAGTCTTGTTGTAATTGTAAGTGGAGAAAAAGAAAAAATAGTGGTAAGTTCTATATTTACTTTTTAAAATTAAAATTTTATTTATAATTTTTTACTAATTAATATTCTTTTTTTATTTTTAGTCACAATATACAAATTTGAATAATCAATTTCATGTCCTTGATGTACATTTGACAAATGTATGCAAAGGTTTAACTACAACCATTTCACTCAAGGAAAACTTTATCACCATGAATAAGAAAAATAATACATTGAAGAAAATAATTAAGGATAATGGCTTGGATCTTAACATTTGGTTTAATTATAAGGCTGAAGTAGACCCCAAATTACTCTTAGTGGGTGATGTTATTAGTGAAAAATAAGAAAATATTGATAATATCAATAGTATAGCACAAGATCTTATGGATTCAAGTATCCTAAAAAATAACATGACTAATATCCAAGTGGAAGGATAAGAAGAAAAAAAATCTTCTATACATGAAAATTAGATAGACACCGAAGTGTCTAAGAATCAATGAGATTTCCAACTGGCATTGTATTTCTATTTTGCCAATATTGTAGTCTAAGGGATGGAACCTGAAAACAATGATTGTAATTAAATTTATATCTAGTAATTAATATATATTTTGTATTTATATCTTTATAAATGTATGTATTTGAATCCTACATGTATATATTCAAAATTTATATGTATACTTTCATTTGAAATTTAGTTAGATAATTTAGTAATTAAGATTTGTAAACAAATCAATCAAGGTATTCATAAATAACATAATTGATAATTGATACTAAAATATTTATTAAATTCCCAATCATAAAAATATATATGATCAACCAATAAATTAATGTTATTTTTATTTTAATAGGGCATTCACATGGTGGTACTAATTGAAGGTAATAATAAAAGATTTAGTAACTATTTTACCTTTTTTAAAATATTGAGTTAAGGGTCCCATTTAAATACACTTTAAATTTGTACAAAATTGATATTATAATAAGATAAGTCATAAATTAGCCCAAAATCAACTCAACATCATTCCTTGAATTAAACACAAAAATAGAAAATATTATATAGTAAACATATGTCATAAGTATATCACAAATGTATTATGAATACAAGTTTGATTTAAAATTATTTAGAATACATACCAAACTAAAACTTAGATAGCCTAAATAGTCCTTTTTCATCATATTCATCATATATGACATTCGTATGTACCATATTAGAGGCATTTTCAATAAGTTTCTTGGTCATATTAGTGACTTCTCTTCTTTTAGTGAGAAAACTCCAAATTGAAAACACTTTTTCACAAATAAACACATCCACTGGATAACGTGAAACATACAACCTCAAATTTGTCTCAAGATTTATGTCTAATATATTATTAAGTTTTGATTTAACAAAAGATAACACACTAAATACCCTTTCATCTTCCACAGACCTTAAAATCATTATTTGACATAATTCATATAATCAAAAATATTCACTAATTTCTTCTTATAAAACACTACTAGGATAGTGTTTTCTCCAAAGCCTTGTAATAGCACCACATTATGTTGGTTCATTTAAGCATCAAGATTAATATATCATTGTAATACTAAAATGCATTGAGTGGGACATGAATTAATCTTTTTGAAAAATACCATTAACTTTAAGTCTATTGATCTCCACAAACCTACTAAAATGATTAATGAGTGTACCCATATATTTGATAAATAAATTAATATTTATATCTTCACCCTTGATAGTGTTCCAAAATATTGGATTTATCATGTCCATGGCTTCAAGCAACTCATCCCTATAAAAATGATCTCAAATTTCAATTGATAAGATTTTTGATTTTTTTCTCGATTTCATTTGTGTCTCGTATATGACATTATCATATAAAACTCATGTTCAAAGTAATTCTTCCATTTTTTATCATACCAAATTAGTTCATTTTTTGAAAGTGTGTGATATCTCATTTCCATTCACAAAAATGCAAAGATAATCATAAATATTATATTACAAATATTTTTTAGGGTCATTAATATATTTAAATATTTCCCAACTACTAAATATTGGTCCCTTTAATTTTTTAGGTGAATAGTGCAAGATATTAAGAGATTGACAAATCTATTTCCTCAATTGTATCAAGTTAACAATATAAATGGATCTCTATTGTGCATGTTTCAACAAAAATTTCATTTCTTTTAGCATTCTAATAATACCACATAATGTTGTCATAGTTTCAAAGTATATCAAATGGTATAAAAAATCTTTTTCCTTGTCAATTTTCATCCGATACTTCAACATAAAACCTATTAGAGATGGATATTTTGAAAATATTCTACATGCAAGCTCATATGTGGAGATCCATCTTGTATCAACATATTCTAAATTTCTTTTCCCATTAGTAACTCCAATTGCAAATTTTTAAAACTTTCAAAAACTTTTTTGACTACTTGACATATATATGTGCAAGTCACAGATAAGCTCTTCCACTTTTGTGACATTTTGAAATGTGTTAAAAATTTTGTAGGTAAGATTTATTCTAGGTTAAATGTAATGAATTGGAATCATAAATGGAGAAATTTTTGTTTATATGTGAACACATAGACCAATTTTGTGTCCTTGAATTGTTGATACACCATCATAACCAGTACACACTAATTTGGTACTTATATCATAATAATCTATCCTGGCTATATCTATCAAATTATAAATAACCATTTTTTAAAGGTTGTCATCATTACAATTTTCTATCATTTTATGAATATATGATAGGTGAGGTTGTCTTGGGTGGTTCTCAAATGTATAGACATGTATGCTTCTCAATTGTTATTTCCTCATCAAAGGAAAGTGATATAAACCATGTTGCTTTTAATTTTCCTTTCAAATACTCCTTTTAAAGAATTGTGAAACATTTTTCCATTTCCCAATCAATACTATCTAACCAATGTAATTTTGTAATTTTATTAAATTTATTATGCTAAAATAAAATTTTATAAATATTATTGATAACTATATATTTTTTCATGTAAATTTGAGTGAAAAACTTTTTCAAATTGATTTTTAATTTTTCATCCTTTCTCAACATGGCATCATTAATGTTTTTGATGATTTTCATGCTCTATTATGTAACATTAAGGCATACATTCTTTTACAGTTTTCTATCTCGCTATTCTTTTAGCTTGTCCATATTTGTCTTTTACTAATACATAAATTTACCACAGTGTTTCTCAATTGTGTTCAAATTGAGTGACATTTTTTTGTCCATTCCAAGCTTCCAAATGCATATTTTACATTTATATTATGTTGGAGTGTCGATATTATTTTTTGGCTCTACATGTTCATTGAATTGATATTTTGCTACTTAGTCAAACTTAAATAACCTTTTAATTTTACATGTACTATTATTATTTTGCACATATTTTTTAATGATATTATTAACTAGAGTTTGTGTTGGTTGAGAAGAAATCTCATCCAATATTTTAGACTCATCATTGACATCCATGACGTCCTCTAGTTTCCTTTTCCTTAAATTCAGTGAGGTCATATCATACCTAGGGACATATTCCAATGGAGGCATATCTTCAAAAGGGTTATCAGTGGGTTATCCATTTAAAATGATATTAGACCTTGTAATTGTTTTTGAATCTTAATATGAAAGTGAATAAATAAAAAAATAGTAAATCATTTAATATTTAGTACCTATGTTTGGTATTTCATAACCAAGTACATCTTCCAGTGGAGGCATATCTTCAAATGTATTATTTATAGGTTTTATTTACAAAAGTTGTAAACCTTGTAAATATTATTAAAACTTAATACAAAAGTACAAATAAATAAAAATACAATAAATTAATTAAAATTTAATACCTATATTTGGTATTTTGTACCTAGGTACATCTTTCACTGGAGGTATGTCTTCATCAACATCCATGATGTCATCCTCTAGTATTCTTTGAATTGAATTGAATGAGTGCATTTTATACCTAGTTACATATTTTAATGGAGTCATATCTTCAAAAGGGTTATCAATGGATTCTACATGAAAAATGGTTGGACCTTGTAATTATTATTGGACATTAATAGAAATAAAAAATGAATACTAGTTGTGTACATAAATGATTTCCTACACACACAAGTGACCATCTTTATATACAGACAACTACCTACATAAGTACACTACTACCTGTATATGTAGAAAATCATCTACATAAACATCTAGTCATCTTATTATACAAAACAATGCCTACATATGTAGATGGTCATATGCATATGTAGTCAATCATTTGTATATGCAAACAACCATCTACATATATAAATGGTTGAATACATGTGCAAGGGTAATTTACATATGTAGGTGGTCATCTATATATGTAGGTATTCATCTATGTATGTAGATGGTTAGCTTTAAATATAGGTGGTCATGTGTGTATAAATCTATGAAATAAACTTAATGGGAAAGTGTAAATAAATAATAATAAATCAGTTGATATTTAGTACTTGTGTTTGGTGTCTAGATAAAATGATATAATAGGTTAATTTGTTTTATTTATTTTCTTACCTTATTAACTTTATCTATATAACTCATTTAAATATGTAATACAAACACTTAATAGTAAATGTTGATGCTTGATAGTAAATGCATATGTTTTTCAACAAATGTAGACACTTGAAAATAAATGAAAATGGTTTAATGGTTTTACTTATCAAATATGATATAGGCATAAAAACCCTACTTTATATGCTAGTGAAGAGTAAAAATAAGTTAAATATAGTAATAATAATTAAGTGTATATAGTGGAGAATTTAAATGTATTGAATTTTTAGGTGCTGGTGAAATACATGTATATGAATAGATTTATTTTAAAAATTAGTAGAGTTGACCCTAAAAGTTAATTTATATATAAAAATTTAGGTAATTCCCCACTATTGACTAAACTGGGAAAATTGCCAAATGTTGATTTCTAAAACTTGAAACCCTGGGACTAGGCTAATCATATTCACAATCAAGAGGTTTATAATCATAGTCATAATAATATAAACAATTTTTAGAAGTATCAACATATTCATCTAAATTTTCATTTGTGTCATTAACATAAGTATAAGCAATAGTAATTTCTTGTAATTTTATGAGATCATCATATACAATACATTGGTCCTCTGAAACATAGAACAATCTATCCAAATGATGGGGATTCCTAAGGATTGTTAGAGGAATAGACATGATATGGGTTGGAAGATTAAACAAATCCAAAAATAAAGATGATAGAAGAATCAAACCAATAATATTTTTGAACACTTATGAAGCTACAATTATGCAACAAATTTACTTTTAAAACAAAAATACATAAATATATTTTTTTAGAGAAGAAAACTAGGGTTTGGTTGGAATATATGGAAAAGTTCACCACATTTTTATCTTAAATGGATTCAATACACAAATACATTAAATAAATAAAATATTTTCTATTGTAATATAAAAATATTAAGGACTCAATAATATTTAATTAATGAGAAATAGGTGAGTTGGTAAAGTGAATTAGTTGTTTCAAGCCCCACCCAGGTTCTAATCTTAGTATGGTATCAGAGGTTGTATGTGGATAATCATTAGTATTCTTGGGTTTGTTTTGTTTGATTATTGGTCTTCTTGGGATAGTTGCAACCTTTGATGGTATTCTCACACTAGTTATGGCCATTTGTTGCTATTCTTGGGCCAGTTGTGATCGTTATTGGGATTCTTCAGTCAATTGTGGTTGTTGTTGGTAAACATGGTACTTGTGATAGATGATCACTTAGGGATATGGACCCAAAGTGTGTTTAGACTGATTGGAGCTCTGTTAAAAAATTGAATACCTATCTAAAAAAGGATTCAATAATATTTGATAAATAATGGGAAATTACTTATTCAAGCATTGTGTAATAAATAGAGTAAATTAATATATTTTACTAAGAGAAAAAATATCATATATTATTTAATGTTTTATTATGTATTACATAGTGATCTAGAATCATATTAGGATAATGATGTAGCCATGTCTTTTGTTCAATCAACATTTTGACAATTTTTTCTTCCTAGTCAATTCTATCATGAAAAACACATATGTCAATGTAGGTGTTGAGCCTCTTCATTATATGTCTAGCCTAGAATATGCATAGGAATGAATCCAAACTCTCACCAAAATTGTATTATCAAATATTTATATTTTTTCATTCAAAATGTGTCAAATTAAGTGTTAAGGACATGTAATAAGTTAAATACTAACTCTCTTATCCTTTTACCTCTTTTGATGTACAAAAAGGGGTTAGTAAATGAGTTAAGCTAGCCCAAAAAACCTAATCATTGCTAAGTTTTGTTTACATAGTCAATACTCTGAAGAGGGCCTCTTACTCGAATTAAGTTATCCCTCTTAGATGTGTGTGTATAATGGTGATTATGAAACTAGATGATCTTTCTCCTATTTCAACCCTTAGTATAAGCAATGAAAGAGAAAATTGATGTTGTATAATGTTTAAAAATATTGGTTATATTAATTTGATATGTAGTGTAATTAAATATATTATGAATAGGATAAAGTACATACTAATTTATATGCTTTCTTGATAATGCTTGATAACATAAACTATATCATAGTTTTGAATGTGTGTGTGTGTGTGTGTGTGTGTGTGTGTGTGTGTGTGTGTGTGTGTGTGTGTGTGTGTGTGTGTGTCTTAATTTTGAATTAGGACTTAGTTGCATGCAAAAGTCTATAATAAAATAAACACATAGTGTTAAACTAATGGTCAAAAGGAAAAAATAGTGAGAAATTCTCAAAAGATAAGTCTAGACAATTTATTTAGGTTTCAACACTTGTGTCGATGTAGGTGTCAAAACCATATGAAGGTACCTAGGCTAAAAACATAAAGACAAATAGATAACAAGCATGGATCCCTAACATACATTAGATAATAGGCAATTTAAATAACATACAGACCAAAAGTGGCAATTGAAGTAAGTAAAAGAATACAAAACTGAAGAAGTCCACATGAAACCATGCCACTAGATTTCTATTTCTATGTCAAGAAGATTATACATGTAAAGCTATGAAAAACATACTATGAAATTATTTATGTATGAAATATGGGTATCTATAGTGTCATAGTCATCTAGTCAATGCATGTTGTGGTTAGTTTTCCCTCATTAGGAACAAATTTTACTCCTAAATAAAAATTGTTTAGTAAAATGAATGGATAGTTTGTCCTATGTAGGCAGAGCCTCCATAGATTACTCATCCTTATATGTTTTTATTGATTAATATTTGGTGGTAGACGATGATCAGAAATGAAGAGTTAATGGTACATTAAACATGTGTAGAATTTAGATATTTTCATGAGCTAAGAGAAGATGTAAGGGAAAATTCATGATAAACTAGGTGGCTCTCCCTATCAAGAGATGTTGAGGTAGTGCTGTCAGACATCAAATAGAGCCAACATTTAATGAGGAAAGATCCTTCCATACATTATTTAAATCATGTATCTAGAATTTAATCTTTTTCAACTTCATCACCATTTCGATTGGAATCACCCATAGCTATAATAGGGATTATAAAGTACTAACTCTCCTCTAGTACATGGGCCTAATATTTTATCCACAACCTTGAACTATTAGGAGCCTTAAACATAAATGGTGATAATTCTACATAAGAAAGTCTTACCAAGTTTTACAACCTTTTTTATATCATTTATTGAGATCTCAACTACATATATAATAGATTTTTCAAGAGAAATAATGGCACCTAATTCTTAAGCATCATCAGATCTCTCATGATAGCATTATGGCTGCCGCTTCTCCTAGATGGATCTAAAACATTTATAGTTGCTTCACTTTTGAGGACAATTCTGGACAAGATATAATTTTTTAAATTATAACTGCAAGCACTCAAGGATGAAGGCCATGTCAAAATTTATGAGCAGTGTAAGAGATTTATTATGTAGTAAGGCTATTTGTGAAAGCATCTTTGGATTCCCCACTTGCACTTCTTTACCTATTATTCCATAGATTAAAATTTATGACCAAGGATCACCTATTCAATCAAAAATGAATTTATATCTCTCCATTTCATAATGTTAAATTAAGATTCTATTATTGGTATATGTTAAATTAATATGCAATTTATTCTATTTACCATTTGTGAGATGTGACTATCTTCTCCATTTTACAAGTACTACCCTGACAAGTAAAAATTTATCACCACCAAAAACACCACCCCAACCTAAAACTATGAGTAGAGGTAAATGTTTATAGTTTCTTGCACTGAGTATAGGCACCATGCATTTAGAAACTTCTGATTTTCCTACATTTTCACTTGTTGATCTCCCTAGTGCAATGGGAACCACATTTCTTTAGTAAATTGATTTTGATGATGAATTTTTGGGGATTGATAGTGGCACCCAAATCCCTCATTATAAACCTCATTAAATTATACATAGATCTCATGCAGATGCAAAAATTTTAGATACTTTTTAGTAACATTTTGCAGGCACCTCTCTACCTAGATGCAAACTTGCTTCTTCTCCTACTAATGAATTTCCATAGTCTGCTAACCAATGTACTTTTTCCCATTAAGTTTATTCAAAAATAATGTTAAGTCATTTGTTAGTGATATTTTTATCAATAACCCATATGATCTATGAAAATGGGAATATCAAGATAAATTTTTAAGTCAAGAAATAAATGTTTGTTTTCATAACCACACACAACATGATTAATCATTTTATTTTGTTGAATATCATCCTATAAAAATTGATAGTTTATTCAACTAGGATTTTAATGGAGATATTATTGTAACTAGTATATTTAATGATAAGGGTTTATATATAATGTTAAATAATCTTGAAAATATAAATTCATAATCATAAGCATACTACAATAAATAGGCAAAAACTAAAAGTCTTGTTGTAATTGTAAATGGAGAAAAAGAAAAAAATAAGTTGTAAGTTTTATATTTATTTTTTACAATTAAAATTTTCTTTATAATATTTTACTAAATAATATTCTTTGTTCATTTTCAGTCACAATATAAAAATTTGAATAGTTAAGTTCATGTCCTCAACGTACATTTGAAATATGTATGCAATAGTTTAACTACAGCCATTTCACTCAAGGAAAACTTTGTCACCATGAATAAGAAAAATAATACATTGAATAAAATAAATAAGGAGAATGGCTTGGATCTTAACATTTGGTTTAAATATAAGGTTGAAGTAGACCCCAAATTACTTTTAGTGGGTGATGTTATTAGTGAAAAACAAGAAAATTTTAATAATATCAATAGTATAGCACAAGATATTATGGAGTCAGGTATCCTAAAAAATAGAATGACTACTATCCAAGTGGAAGGATAGGAAGACAACAAAACTTCTATACATGAAAATTAGATAGACACCTAAGTGTCTAAGAATCAATGATATTTCCAATTAGCATTGTATTTCTATTTTGCCAATATTGTAGTCTAAGGGATGGAGCCTAAAAATAATGATTGTAATTAAATTTATATCTAATACTTAATATATTTTTTGTATTTATGTATTTTTACATGTATGTATTTGAATCCTACATGTATGTATTCAAAATTTATATGTATACTTTCATTTGACATTTTGTTAGATAATTCAGTAATTAAAATTTGTAAACAAATCGATCAAGGTATTCATTAACAACATAATTGATAATTGATACTAAAATCTTGATTAAATTCTCAATCATAAAAATATATATGATCAACTAATAAATTAATATTATTTTCATTTTAATAGGGCATTCACATGGTGGTACTAATTGAAGGTAATAATAAAAAAATTAGTAACTATTTTACCTCTTTTAAAAGATCAAGTTAAGGGTGCCATTTAAATACACTTTAATTTTGTACAAAATTGATATTATAAGAAGATAAGTGGTAAATTATCCCAAAATAAACTTAACATCATTCCTTGAATTAAACACAAAAATAGAAAATATTATATAGTAAACATATGTCATAAGTATATCACAAATGTATTATGAATACAAGTTTAGTTTAAAAATATTTAGAATACATACCAAACTAAAACTTATATAGCCTAACTAGTCCTTTTTCAACATATTCATCATAGATGACATTCGTAAGTACCATCTTAGAGTCATTTTCAATAAATTTCTTGGTCATATTAGTGACTTCTCTTCATTTAGTGAGAAAACTATAAATTGAAAACACTCTTTCATAAATAAACACATCCACTGGATAACGTGAAACATACAACCTCAAATTTGTCTCAAGATTTATGTCTAAAATATTATGAAGTTTTGATTTAACAAAAGATAACACACTAAATACCTTTTCATCTTCCACAGGCCTTAAAATCATTATTTGACATAATTCATATAATAAAAAATATTCACTAATTTCTTCTTATAGAACACTATTGGGATAGTGTTTTTTCCAAAGCCTTGTAATAACACCACATTATGTTGGTTCATTTAAGCATCAAGATTGATAAATCATTGTAATACTAAAATTGATTGAGTGGGACATCAATGAATCCTTTTGAAAAATACCATTAACTTTAGGTATATTGATCTCTACAAACCTACTAAAATGATTAATAAGTGTACCCATGTATTTGATAAATAAATTACTTGTTATATCTTCACCTTTGATAGTGTTCCAAAATATTGGATTTATCACACCCATGGCTTCAAGAAACTCATCCCTTTGAAAATGATCTCAAATTTCAACTAATAAGCTTTTTGATTTTTTTCTCGATTTCATTTGTTTCTCGTATATGACATTGTAATATAGAACTCATGTTAAAAGTACTTCTCCCATTTTTTGATCATACCAAATCAGTTCATTTTTTGAAAGTGTGTAGTAGTATCTCATTTCCATTCACAAAAATGAAAAAATAATTGTAAATATTATATTTCAAATATTTTTTAGGGTCCTTAATATATTGAAATATTTTCCAACTACTAAATATTGGTCCCTTGAATTTTTTTAGGTGAATAGTGTAAGATATTAAGAGATTGACAAATCTATTTCCTCAATTGTATCCATGTAACAATATAAATGGATCTCTATTATGCATGTTTCAACAAACATTGAATTTTTTTTAGCATGCTAATTAATACCACACAATGTTGGCATACTTTCAAAAAATATCAAATTGTACAAAAAATCTTTTGCCTTGTCAATTTCCATCTAATACTTCAACATAAAACCTATTACAGATGGATATTTTGAAAATATTCTACATGCAAGATCATATGTGGAGATCCATTTTTTATCAACATATTCTAAAAGTTCTTTTCCCATTATTAACTCCAATTGAATTTTTTTAAAACTTGTAAAACCTTTTTGACTACTTGACATATATACGTACAAGTTACGGATAAGCTCCTCCACTTTTGTGACATTTTGAAATGTGTTAAAAATTTTGTTGGTAAGATTTATTATATGTTAAATGTAATGAATTAGAATCATAAATGGGGAAATTATTGTTTATAGGTGAACACATAGACTGATTTTGTGTCCTTGCATTGTTGATACACCATCAAAACCAACACACACTAATTTGGTACCTATATCATAATAATCTATCCTAGCTATATCTATCAAATTAGAAATAACCATTTTTGAAAGGTTATCATCATTACAATTTTATATCATTTTATGAATAAATAATAGGTGAGTTTGTCTTGAGTGGTTCTCAAATGTATAGACATGTATGATTCTCAATTGTTATTTCCTCATCAAAGGAAAGTGATATAAACCATGTTGTTTTTACTTTTCCTTTCAAATCCTCCTTTTAAAGCATTGTGAGAAATTTTTCCATTTCCCAAGAACTACTATCTAACCAATGTAATTTTGGAATGTTATGAAATTTATTATGCTAAAATAAAATTTTATAATCTTAAATATCAGAGATTGGTTTGCCTCTTTCAGAATGTGATATATTATTGATAACTATAGATTTTTTCAAGTAAATTTGAATGAAAAACTTTTTCAAATTGATTTTAATTGTTCCTCCTTTCTCATCATGGCGTCATTAATTTTTTTGATGATTTTCATACTCTATTGCATAACATTGAGGCATACATTCTTATACATTTTTCTATGTCACTATTATTTTAGCTTGTCCAGATTTGTCTTTTACTAACACATATAATTTACAATAATGTTTCCCAATTGTGTCCAAATTGATTTACATTCTTTTTTCCATTCCAAGCTTCCAAATGCATATTTTACATTTATATTATATTGGAGTGTCGATATTATTATTTGGCTCTACATGTTCAATGAATGGATATTTTGGTTCCAAGTCGAACATAAATGACCTTTTAATTCACCATGTACTACTCTTCTTTTGCACATATTTTTGAATGTTATTTTCAACTAAAGTTTGTTTTGGTTGAGAAGAAATCTCATCTAGTATTTAGACTCATCATTGACATCCATGATGTCCTCTAGTTTCCTTTTCCTTAAATTCAGTGAGGGCATGTCATACCTAGGGACATATTCTAGTGGAGGAATATCTTCAAAAGGGTTATCATTGGGTTCTACATTTAAAATTATATTGGACCTTATAATTATTTTTAAATCTTAAGTACCTATTTTTAGCATTTCATACCCAAGTACATCTTCCAGTGGAGGCATATCTTCAAATGGATTATTTATGGGTTTTATGTGCAAAACTTATAAACCTTGTAAATATTATTGAATCTTAATACAAAGGTATAAATAAATAATAATACAATAAATCAATTAAAATTTAATACCTATATTTAGTATTTTGTACCTAGGTACATCTTTCACTAGAGGTATGTCTTCATCCACATCCATGATTTCATCCTCTAGTATTCTTTTCTTTGAATTAAATGAGTGCATTTTATACCTAGGTACATCTTATAATGGAGGCATATCTTCAAAAGGGTTATCAATGTATTCTACATGAAAAATGGTTAGACCCTGTAATTATTATTAGACATTAATGGAAAAGAAAAAAGGAAGACTACTTGTATACATAAATAGTTTCTTGCACACACAAGCGACAATCTGCATATACAAAAAACTACCTACATAAGCACACTACTACTTGTATATGTAGATAATCATCTACATAAACATCTAGTCATCTTATTATATAGAACACTACCTACATATGCATATGGTCATTTGGATATGCAGTTGATCGTTTGTATATGCAAATAACCATCTACATACATAAGTGGTTGACTACATGTGCAAGGGTAATTTACATATGCAGGTGGTCATCTATATGTGCAAGTAGTCATCTATGAATGTATATTGTTAGCTTTAAATATAGGTGACCATGTGTGTATAAATCTATGTAATAAACTTAATGGGAAAGTGTAAATAAATAATAATAAATTATTTGATGTTTAGTACCTATGTTTAGTGTCTAGATAAAATAAGATAATAGGTTAATTTGTTTTTTTTATTTTCTTGCCTTATTAGCTTTATCTATGTAAGCCATTATAATAAGTAATACAAACACTTGATAGTAAACGTTGATGCTTGATAATAAATGCATATGCTTTTCAACAAAAGTAGACACTTGACAACAAATGCAAATGGTTTAATGTTGTTGCTTATCTAATATGATATAGGCATAAAAAAACTACCTTAGATGCTAGTGAAGCGTAAAAGGATGTTTAATATAATAATAATAAGTATATACAGTGGAGAATTTAATTGTATTGAATTTTGAGGTGCTGGTGAAATACATGTATATGAATAGATTTATTTTATAAATTATTCAAGTTGACCCTAAAAGATAATTTATATCTAAGAATTTAGGTGATTCCTCACTATTAACTAAACTATAAAAATCACCAAATGTTGATTTCTAAAACTTGAAATCTTGGGACTAAGCTAATCATACTCACAATCAAGAGGTTTATAATCACATTCATAATAATATGAACACTTTTTAGAAGTATCAACATATTCATATAAATTTTCATTTGTGTCATTAATCTTCTCATTAACATA
Organism: Torreya grandis; assembly: GCA_037957365.1. NCBI lineage: Eukaryota > Viridiplantae > Streptophyta > Pinopsida > Cupressales > Taxaceae > Torreya > Torreya grandis. The sequence goes on along the minus strand of JARHVA010006083.1, from coordinate 753,132 downwards.
AGTATAAGCAATAGTAATTTCTTGTAATTATATGAGATCATCATATACAATACATTGGTCCTCTGAAACATAAAACAATATATCCAAATGATGGGGATTCCTAAGGTTTGTTAGAGGAGTAGACATGATATGGGTTGCAAGATTAAACATAGCCAAAAAATAAAGATGATACAAGAATCAAACCAATAATATTTTCAAACACCTATGAAGCCACGATTATAAACAAATTTAGAGCTAAAATAAAAATACACACACACACACACACACACACACACACACACACACACACACACACACACATATATATATATATTAGAGAAGAAAATAAGGGTTTGGTTAGAATATAGGGGCAAGTACATCACATTTTTATCTTAAATGGATTCAATACACAAATACATTAAATAAATAAAATATTTTTTATTGTAATATAAAAATATTAAGGATTCAATAATATTTCAAGCCCCATCTAGGTTCCAATCTTAGTATGGTATCAGAAGTTGTATGTGGCTGATCATTAGTATTCATGGGTTTGTTTTGTTTTATTATTGGTCTTCTTGGGCTAGTCGCATCCTTTGATGGTATTCTTGAACTGATTATGGCCATTTTTTGGTATTCTTGGGTCAGTTGTGATCATTATTAGGATTCTTCAGCCAATTGTGGTTGTTGTTGGTAAACATGGTACTTGTGATAGATGATCACTTAGGGATATGGGCCCCAATTGTGTTCAGACTGATTGGATCTCTAGTAAAAAATTGAATACCTATCTAAAAAAGGATTCAATAATACTTTCTAAATAATGGGAAATTAATTATTCAAGCATGTGTAATAAATAAAGTAAATTAATATATTATATTAAGAGATAAAAAGAGCATATATTATTTAATGTTTTATTATGTATAAAATAGTAATCTAGAATCATATTAGGATACTGGTGTAGCCATGTTTTTTGTTCAATCAACATTTTGAAAAAAAAAATCTTCCTAAAAAATTCTATCACAAAAAACACATATGTCAATGTAGGTGTTGAGCCTCTTCATATATGTCTAGCCTACAATATGCATAGGAATGAACCCAAGCTCTCAACAAAATTGTATTATCACTTATATATGTTTTTTCCTTCAAAATGTGTCAAATTAAGTGTTGAGACCATGTAATAAGTTAAATACTAACTCTCTTATCTTTTTACCTCTTTTGATGTACAAAAAGGGGTTAGTAAATGATTCAAGCTAGCCCAAAAAACCTAATCATTGCTAAGTGTTGTTTACATAGTCAATACTCTAAAGAGGGCCTCTTACTCGAATGAAGTTATCCCTCTTAGATGTCTGTGTATAATGGTAATCATGAAACTAGATGATCTTTCTCCTATTACAACCCTTAGTACAAGAAATGCAAGTGAAAATTGATGTTGTATAATGTTTCAAAATATTGGTTATATTAATTTGATATGTAGTGTACTTCAATATATTTTGAATAAGATAAAGTGCATACTAATTTATATGCTTTCTTGATAATGCTTGATAACATAAACTATACCATAGTTTTGTGTATATATGTATCTCTTAATTTTGAATTAGGACTTAGTGGCATGCAAAAGTCTATAATATAATAAACACATAGTGTTAAAAAAATGGTCAAAAGGAAAAAATTGTGTGAAATGCTCAAAAGATAAGTCTAGACAATTCATTTAGGTTTTAACACTTATGTTGATGTAGGTACCAAAACCATATGAAGGTGTCTAGGCCAAAAACATAGATATAAATAGATAACAAGCATTTATCCCTAACATTCATTGGATAATAGGCAATTTAAATAACATACAGACCAAAAGTGGAAATTAAATTAAGGAAAAGAATACAAAATTGAAGAAGTCCACATGAAACCATGCCACTAGATGTTTAATTCTATGTCAGGAAGATTATACATGTAAAGCTATGAAAAACATACTATGAAATTATTTTTGTATGAAATATGGGTATCTATAGTGTCATAGTCATCTTGTCAAAGCATGTTGTGGTTAGTTTTCCATCATTAGGAATAAATTTTACTCTTACTAAATAAAAAATCATTATTACAATGAATGGATAGTTTATCCTATGTAGGCAGAGCCTCCATAGATGACTCATACTTATATGTTTTTCTTGCTTCATATTTGGTGGCAGAATATGATTATAAATGAAGAGTTAATAGTACCTTAAACATGTGTAGAATATAGATATTTTCATGAGCTAAGAGAAGATGGAAGGGAAAATTCATGATAAACTAGGTGGCTCTCCCTATCAAGAGATGTTGAGGTAGTGTTGTCAGACATCAAATAGAGCCAAAATTTAAGGAGAGAGCCTTCCATACATTATTTAAAGCATGTATCTAGCATTGACTCTTTTTCAACTTCATCACCATTTTGATTGAAATTACCCATAGCTATATTAGGGATTATAAAGTACTAATTCTCCTCTAGTATGTGGGCCTAATATTGTATCCACAACCTTGAACTATCAGGAACCTTAAACATAAATGGTGATAGTTATACATAAGAAAGTCTTACCAGGTTACACAACCTTTTTTATATCATTTATTGAGATCTCAACTACATCTATAATAGAATTTTCAAGAGAAATAATGGAACCTAATTCTTAAGCATCATCAGATCTCTCATGATAGCATTATGGTTATCACTTCTCCCAGATGGATCTAAAACATTTATAGTTGCTTCACTTTTGAGGACATGTCTGGACAAGATATACTTTTTTAAATTATAACTGAAATCACTCAAAAATGAAGGCCATGTTAAAATCCATGAGCATTGCAAGAGATTTATTATGTAGTAAGGTTTTTTATGAAAGCATCTTTGGATTCCCCACTTGTACTTCCTCACTTATTATTCCATAGTTTAAAATTTATGACCAAGGATCACTTATTCAATCAAAAATGAATTTATATCTCTCCATTTCATATAACCACTGGTGATATAAACTAGTGAACAAAGTTTATGAAATGTATGCTTGGGGCTTCAATGTAAACAACTCCTTTGGATCTTCTTCTTTGTCATGTATATTTAGTTTAATTACTATTGAGTATTGAGTTTTAAATATATTAAAATCATGAAATTTATTGATAATAAGTTTCATATGCAGTTAAACTATTTTGAGAATAATAAATCTATTAAAGGATATAAATAGGTTTAGTTTATTTTCATGTCAGTAGTTTTTATTTTTATTATTTCAATTTATTTTTAGAATTTTATTTATTAATATAGAATCATGTTGACATGAAATTTTATAAATATATTGTATAAAACAATTATTTTGAAGGATAATGAGTTGAAAAAGTAATTTACTCAATAGATTAAATTTGTTGTTTTAATTTTTTTTATATGGATATTTCATATTCGGTGTGAGTTTATTGTTAACTTGTCTTTTTTTATGAACAAATCTTCACTTGATATATTAAAAATCTACAATTTGTATCAGAGTAAGGAACTTGGGTTATATATTTTTCCCAAATCTTTATAACAAATGATCATAGAAAAATCAAACTCTCTTCCCATTCCAGAATTTAGTGTAAATGAAGATGATTATTAGAGCATCAAGACAGAGACTCTTTTAAAAATAAAATTTTTATGGGAGGTGGAATAAACTAGTTATGATGAACCAATAGATTGGACTGTCATTCTATCTATTGAAAGATAAGCTAAGAAGAAAAACTCATAAGCTTTATTTCATATTTCAAACAACTCTATACAAGAGATTATTTCTAAGAATTACAAGTGCAAGGATAACCATGGATAGACAGAAGACTCTACAAGAATCTCACTAAGGTAATAAACAATTCAATGTGGTTATATTGTAAAATTTTAATAGATAATTTGATAATTTAAATATGAAATAAGCTAAAAGTGTGAGTGATTTATGAATAAGAGTAAAGGATATAGTCAATAAAAATATTACTCTTGGATAAATTTTGAACAAATAAGTTGTTGTGAATAAGTCATTAACTTGTCTCACAACAATATGGAACCATATTGCCATAATTATTGAAGAAATAAAATATTTGGCTACTCTTGAGTTTGCTCACCTAATTGGATCTCTTGTGTCTCATGAATAAATACTAAGATACATATTAAATGGAAGTGATGAGAAATGCTTTTCTTCAAAATTAAATTCCATAAAGAGTGAAGGTACTAGCACTAGTAAAAAGAACAACAATAGACAAGAAGATCCAATCTAAAAATCAAATACGCAAAAGGAAAATAAAAATGTTATAACTATTCAAGAGGAAGAGAGGAAGAATATGTGGTTTAGTTGTAAGATGAAGAAGTATAGGTAGATTTGATAAGATAAATATTCAATGCTATTACTATCATACGTATGATCATTTTGATTTTGAATGTAGATTAAAAGTAGGAAATTAAATTTGAAGTGATAATTATGCTAATGAGGATAATGATGCTTATGCATACAATTTATTCATATCATATGGCAAAGTTTAAAATAGTCCTAAAGAGGTTTGGTATGTAGATTCAAGCTGTTCCAATCACATGTCATGAAATAATGAGTAGTTTTATACAATGGATACAAGTTTATAAACAAATATAAAACTTGGTGATGAAAAATATTTGTAGGTTGCATAAAAAGGAATTATGAAAGTGAATATTACATAAGGTAATAAATGTATTATTATACCCCAAAATTTAGACATAATTTGTTGAGTGTTAGAAATCTATGTGGAAATAACTATAAGGTGGTTTTTAATGATAAGTAATGTATAATTTATAACAAAAATAAATGAAATAAAGTTTTAAATTATATTGTGTCTATGAATAGGATTTTACCATTGAGGTTTGGAAAGCATAATAACAAACTTGAAAATATGGTATATGAAGAAAAGAGTTAGTTATGACAACTCCAGTATAAACACTTTTATTTTAAAATATTGAATTTAATAACATCACAAGAATTAGTCTATCATTTTCCAAAGTTTGAAGAGCATAAAGAAGTTTGTGAAGGATGTATTAAATGAAAACATGCAAGAGAAAAGTTTACAAAAGGTAGTGTATGGAGGGGTTATTATTTTCTTCAATTTATTCACTCATATATTTTCTGTCATGTGGAAATAAAAAGTTTGGGTAAGTCATGTCATATTTCATTACATTTATTGATGATTATTCATGAAAGTGTTGGGTTTATTTTTTGAAGCAAAAAGGTGAGAAATTTGATATGTTTATAAGGTTTAAATCCATTGTAGAAAATGAAAGTAGTTACAAAATAAATTACTTAAGAACTGATTGTCAAGGTGAATTCTCTTCAAAATATTTTATGAATTATTGTTATTTGAATGGTATAAAAAAACAAAACACAACTACCTACACCCATAAAATAAATGGTGTATCTTAAATAATGAACCATATAGTGGTTGAAATGGGAAGGAATTTGTTACAAATAAAGGGATTAAACAACTCTTTTTAGTGTGATGAAATTCATACAATAGTATATAGTCTAAATAAAATTCCCACTAGTGCACTTGAAAATATGATTACATATGAAGCATGGTATGAAAATAATCCTAATTTCAAATACTTTAAATTTTTTGGTTATATAGGCTATGTTCATGTAGATGATAAGAAAAGAAATAAATT
>JARHVA010006083.1:715000-737500 GCA_037957365.1 Torreya grandis | reverse complement strand
AAATGCTATAAATTTATGAAATGTGATGTTGAACATGAATGTACGGATAAATAAATAATTATAGAAAATTAAAAATTAAAATTATCCCAAAAATAATCGTTAAAATCCTTTAGTTTTTTGAATTAAATTACATTTTATAAAATAAATTAGTATATATTTTTTAGAAAAAAATCTATCAATTAAGTTAAGATAAAACATTTATTCTATGTATCAAATATGTTTTAATAAATTTTATTATAACTAGTTTAATAATTTTATTATTAAAAAATAAATAAATTTCTAATTTAGTTTTTAAATTAGGAAAAAATATTATAATTATTTTTTATTTTTAATGATAGTTATTTCATTTTAATTATTTTCTTATTTTGCAAATTTTCAATTTATATTTAATTTTTTATCTTAAATTTGTTCATGCTGAGACTTTTGAATTGAATATTTAGAGATTGCAATAGTAATTTTATAGTCGTAAACTCTTTTAAACCTAACTAGGGATTAATTTTCTTTGATTGTCATTTTAAAAATATTATAATAGTTATTGATGTAACATTTATGTATAGTTTATATTAGAATAAAGTAACATGAAAAATAAATTAGATGAGATACAATCACCACCCAAGCTGGACCAAAGACCAAGTGGTCCCCTAGCCAATAAGTAAAACATATCTACCAATAAGCAAAACATATCTATCACCCAGCTACATAGAAGAGAGAATAGACTAACTCATCCCAAGGATGACACTATAACACTCACCACCCAGACAGACATAAGACTTCCATTGATACCCAACACTTCCCACCTCCATTGCCTGACTCTCTGACCCATCTAATGCTAACTCCACCATGCATCCACCCAATCAAGGAGATTGTAGATTAGATTCAAACCATGCACATAGAGGAAATAAAAATTCCTACAAGGGAGGATCCAACCCAGCTTATTTTTGCGTAAAGCCTAGGGCCCTCACTAGAGCTGGCATGGGATGCCCACTCCCATACATTCATTATAAAATACTTGTTTCTAAAAGGACCCTCAGTGACTTCCTTATGTTTGCCATAATTGTGGTCACATCCAGATGAGCCATGGACATGCTTACTATAATCAGATTATGGAGGTTCCCCTACAGTTTTTCCATGAAAGACATCACCACATAGAAACGATCCTCAATCTCATGAAACAAGGACAAGGGAATAAACCTATAATCTTATTTATGTAGATTCTAAATGTCATATGCCTGATGTCATAGGATATGAACAAAATTAACAGTAGAAATAAAACCAAAGAATCAACTTTAAAAAAATAGAGCATAACACCCAAAAAAATAATAGAGCACAACAAATAATACATAGATCTCTATTTTGTGTAGGCTAAAAATAATAGTCTTTATTGATGTATATATATATATAAAAAAAAAAAAACCTGTGCAAAAAATAATGCATTCCATATAAATATAGAATGGATAACAAAAACATAACAAAGCATGCACTTGCATGCATTCTTTACAATGTGGGAAGACTGGCAGTTTGATGGCAAAGAAGAGCTTGTTAATTGATCTTTAAACTAGTAGTTTAAAAATAGAATTGAGAATGGTTTTTAATGAACTGCAACATCACTTTTCAACATACTCCCTCTTGATGGTAAGAGGGATTACAATTTGATCTATGAGTGTCAAAAACTGATCTATTGCAACTGCTTTCATGAAGATATTTGCCAACTATTCTTTAGTGTTGATGTACTTCAATTCTACTACCTTCATCTACACTAAATCTCAAATAAAATGATGCTTTAAATCAAAATATTTTATCCTGCTGTAATGGATTGGATTCTTAGCAAATTTAATAGCTCTAATGTTATCACAAAAAATAATTGTGGGCTGAACTTGATTCTCTCCAATTTCTTCAAGAAGTTTTCTAAGCCACAATGCTTCTGTACCTACTAAAGTGACTAAATCATACTCTGATTCTATAGAATAAAGGGCAACTATAATTTCCTTCTTTGAGCTCCAAGTAATCAATCCGGAACCAGAAGAAAAACAATTCCCAGATGTTGACTTTTGGTCATCCAAACTACCTCCCCAATCAGAATCACTAAAACCAACAAGATTGAACCTTTTAGAAGTGTAGTAATGAATACTAAAATATAGAGTGCCTTTCACATACCTTAAAATTCTCTTGGCTGCCTTCATATGTATTTTTTATGGTTCTATCATGTAACTTGAAATAAGTGAAAATGAATAAGCAATATCAGGTCTTGTGTGAGTTAGAAACATTAAGCTTATGACAATGCTTCTATAGGTTGTCTCATCAACTCTTTCAATACCATCATCTCTACACAACACAACTCCATGAGCAACTGGAGTGGAGACTAGTTTACAATCAACCATGTCAAGTTCCTTCAACATATTTTTAGCATACTTTGTTTGACAAATGAAATTTTTATTCTCCCTTTGATAAACCTCCATTCTTAAAAAATATTTCATGAGGCCTAAATCTTTCATCTCAAATTCATTCATCATGGAAACTTTGAATTCATCCTTCATCATAGAACTACTACCCATATACAACAAGTCATCAACATACAAACTTACAATTAGAATATCATTGCCTTTTTGTTTGTAGTAAAGGGTAGGTTCACTCTTACTTATTTGAAAGCCATTCTCTTGATAATATCCATCAATCCTAGCATACCATGTTTTTGGTGCTTGTTTGAGGCCATACAAATCCTTCTTCAACTTGTAGACATGTTTTTTTCCTTGAACTTCAAAACCTTATGGTTGTTCCACATATACTTCTTCTTATAAGTACCCATTCAAGAAGGCACTTTTCACATCCATATGATGGATACTCTAATTATTTTGAGTTGCTATTGAAATCAGCATTTTATTGGTCTCTTGTCTTGCTACTGGTGCAAATGTCTCTTCATAATCAATGCCATACTACTGTGTGAAGCCTTTAGCAGCTAATCTCTCCTTATGCCTTTCAACACTTCCATCACTGTTACACTTAGTCTTGTAGACCTATTTGGTGCCAATCTTCTTCTTGTCATGTGGAAGCTTTGTAAGCTCCCAAGTTTCATTCATATGAATAAAATCCATCTCTTCTTGCATCGCTTTCATCCAAACCACATTAGTATATACATCTTCAAAACATGATGGTTCAAAATCAGCCATGGTAAGTAAAGCAAAATTCAGTTTCTCACCTCTTGGATTTTCTTCATGTGATTGATTTGAACTCCTTTGATAAATGTCACTAAATATTATTACCTTCCTTGTAGAACTAGGACTTGAATTTGGACTTACACTTGGAATTGAACAACTAAATGAGGGGTTACTTGGTGGATTTGTAGCACTTGGAATAGAAATATTAGTGGGCTGCCCATGATCAATATCATCCATAATAACTTCATTTAAAATAGATTTTGACTTCTCCATATGGCCTTTATGATGACCATAAACTCTCCCTTCATCAAAAATCACATCTCTTGACACAATAAACCTATTAGTGAGAGGATTATATAACCTATAAGCCTTACTTTCCTCACTTTTAGGATCTAACTTTTGCCTCTTTTGATCAGGAACATGAGCATAGGTTAAGAAACCAAAAACTTTGAAATAATTAACATTTGGATTTTTCTCATACTAGGCTTCATACAGAGTCATCCTGTTAAGTGCACTAGTGGGACTCTGATTGAGAATGTATACTATTGTAGTAACTACATCTACCCAAAAAGAATTGTTCAATCCCTTTGTTTGTAGCATGCTTCGTGCCATCTCCACCACTATATGATTCTTCCTTTAAATTACACCATTTTGTTGAGGTGTGTATGCAGTGGTGAGTTATCTTCTAATGCCATGTATATCACAATAACCTTGAAAGGCTTTTGAATACAATTCTTCTCCACAAACAGTCCTTAAGCATTTGATTTTTCACCCTTTGTCATTTTATACAAGGGCTCTAAACCTCTTGAATGTCTCAAGTTTTTCACCTTTGATCTTCAAAAAATAAACCCAACACTGTCCTGAGTAATCATCAATAAAAGTAATGAAATATGATGACATACGCAAACTCTTTGTCTACATAGGACCACAACTGTCTGAATGAACTAACTAGAGTAAATAATGGACACTCCATGCATTTCCTTTTGGAAATTTCACTCTTGCATATTTTCCTTTAGCACATCCGTCACAAACTTCCTTGTGCTCTTCAACCTTAGGCAAACCAGAAACTAATGCTTTTGATGTTAGAATATTCAAAGTATTAAAATTTAAATGCCCATACATGAGATGCCACAACCAACTTGTATCCTCATATGCCATATTGATAAGGTTCTTGTTATGTTTACCAAACTTCAATGGAAACATCCTATTCTTTGTCATAGGCACAACTGTTCCCACCCTATTTCCTTGATTCTTATCATAAATTATACATTGTTGATTTTCAAATACAACTTTATAATGTTTCTCACATAATTGTCCAACACTTAACAAATTATGTTTTAACTTTGGAGTGTAATAATTGTATTTAACACTCTTCATACCTTATTTTTTATGAACTTCCATAGCTCTTTTTGCAGCAACCTCTAAAGATTTGTCATCACCAAGCTTGACCTTGGATTTAGAACTTTCATCCATTATAGAAAAAAGTTTTTCATTCTCTGACATGTGGTTAGAACATTCCGAATCTAAATACCAAACATCTTTAGAAATATTTTCAGCTTTGTCATAAGATAAAAATAAATCATCTAGAGGATTCTCATCACCTTATTGAGCATAATGAACACTTTTACCATTATTACCTTCTTTTAATCTGCACTCATAATTAAAGTGGCCATACCTATTACAATGATAACAGTAGATATTTATTTTATAAAATCGGTCTCTACCTCTTTCTCTGAAACCACCTCTACCTCTATTTCCTCTTGAGTAATTTCTGATTTTGACCTATACCTTGGCCTTGATTACTTTTGATGTTACTATTGGCATCTTCATTCTTTGTAATTTGTAGTTTGGAGGAAAAAGATTTCTCGTCACTTTCCCCAAATGAATCTCTCAATCTTTATTCATGACACATCAAAGATCCAAGTAGATGATCAAATTGAAGGGTAGATAAATTCTTGCTTTCTTCTATTATTATGGAAACATGGTTCCATCTTGGTGTGAGAGTCCTCAACACCTTTTTGATCACAACCTCATTGGTCACAATTTTACCAAGTGCAGCCATCTTATTGACCACATATTTTACTCTGACACAATTATTACTCACACTTTCAGCGTCTTGCATCTTCAAATTCTCACTTCAATGTCTATAGCTTGACAACTTTGACTTGATCACTACCTTGGTAAGATTCTCTTAGAATCTTCCAAGCATCCTCTATTGTCTTTGATCCTGAAATTCATAGAAATAGGCTCTTTCTATTTGAATATGAAATAAGGCTTGAGCATTTTTCTTCTTAGCCTCCTTCTTATTTGTTTTATCATTCGCTATGAGGGCATTCCAATCAACTAGCTCAACCTGATTCAACAATCTCCCACAAATCTTTTCCTATCAAAAAAGTCATCATTTTGATACACCAATAATCATACTAATTTCCATCAAATTTTGGAATGGGCAAGGAATTAGAATTTGACATGATAAATTTTTGGCAAAATTCCAACTACTAAATCTTTAACCCAAAATAAAAATACCTAGTCTAATACTAGATGTAGATTTTAAACCAATGTCATATGCCTGATCTCATAGGCTACGAACAAAATAAACAGTAGAAAGACAACCAAAGAATCAACTTAAAAAAAATAGAGCATGACACCAAAAAAATAACAGAGCAAAGCCAATAATACACAGATCTGTATTTTATGTAGGCTGAAAATAATAGTCTTTATTGATGTATATATAAAAAAAACTATGCTAAAAATAATACGTTGCATCTAAAGATAAAATGGATAACAAAAAGATCACAAAAACATGCACTTGGCATGCATTCTTTGCTACGTGGGAAGACTAGCAGTTTGATGGCAAAGAAGAGTTTGTTAACTGCTCTTTAAACTAGTAGTGTAAAATAGAATTGAGCATGGTTTTTAACGAACTGCAGCATCACTTTTCAATAATTTAACCAAAAACGGAAACACATGCATGCCATTGATTTGGAAGCCATCAATTACTTCTTACCACGTAATTTTTATCTGGGCTTCACCAACCTTTCAACCACCTCTTTCACCAAGTACATTTTATCCATTGATAATAAACAAGGATGCCACATCCATGTTCAGTTTCACCCTGAAATGAGTCTCAACTAACACGATGCCCACAATCTCCTTATCCTTTTCCATTAACGGCCTTGACTGTACGACAAAAAATATTTAGCCTCACCTCACTCGCACTGCTATCAAGAGACATTTCAAACTTCTCAGATGCCACCTAAAGCAATAACTTGCTTATTGCAATCTAGACCAGGGGTTCCATGGTCATTTAGCACAGAACTCATTTATCACTCAAACTAAAACAACACACCCAAATACAGCGTCTCCAAAGTTATTAATTGACAAGGCATTGAAATTCCATTTCACGTGTGATGGAAGCTTAATGTGATAGGAACAAGTTCCCTCCACCATTCATTATTCAAACAACTCACAACAAACGTCATACATTTGAGAAAGAACCATAAAGGCTATTACTATGCACGTGAGGATGAAAATTACAAGTTAATGTACTAAATGGAACCCGAAGGACTGTGCATTTTACCCCTCCCTACACGTGTTTTAAGAAATATTTTAAAAAAATAAAAAATAAAAAATAAGAACTTCAGAATAGCGAAAATAGCTTCATTATTATTCAAATCTGAACAATTTCAGCTTTATAAAAAAATAACTTGTCAAGCAAGGTTCGATGCCCTTTAATGGCATTTTGTTTTATTAGAAGACGATTAATGTAACAATTAATATTTCCCATGGAATCACATCCACACACAAAAGCATTTTCTCCGCACAGAGTAACACATCTAATAAAAATAACTATTGTACTCTCCTGAGCAAATTTTGTTCACTATTGTACTCCATCATTGACCGACCTTCAAACAAATACAAACGGCCATCCGCAGTTATTACGTTTCTATCCAGTCTACTACTACATCTCCATAGATCTTCCAAGAATGTCCATCTTCACGTCCTCACATCAAAAACCCGTACGACTCCATGGGTTATAACAAAAAACTATGAGTCAACAAAAGCATCAGTGCACCTTTCTTCCAGTTGTTTCAAATGAGGAACAAGTTCCCACCTATTTTCGTCTGGATGATAAACTGCTGCCTCACGCTCAGTAATTATAGGTATGATCTCCCTTACTACAATGTATATTAGTCCTTAAAGAGATATAAAGCAGGCAAAATGAGCTCTTGCAGTGAGAATGTTAGCGCACCGCAAGCATTCATTTGAAATAACATTACACACTAAAACTAAGTCAGTCAGCTTCCTCTCTGGCAAATTATTGGGATCTGGTACATAACCGCTCGTCAAATTTAGTTTATCGTTAACACACATACACTCATTCATGTATGGAAAACTAAATTGAGTAGGAGTAGGAGGAAGCCATTGGCACCTATTTTGAGTAGGGTAATATAAAATAACCTTACTACAAATCTCAACCAGGCATATGCAGGGCTCCCGTATCCCAAAGTGCTTCCTGTCTTGATAGAACGGCGGGCTATTCAACACATCCTTCCATCTTTTGTTGACACCCTTGACGTCATTGTGCCATTCGTATGGCACTGTCAGGAGACACTCTCAAACATAGATAACCACTGCTCTGTCGAAGATGAAGAAAACACTTAAACATAGAGTGTGAGAAAACACACAAGAAAATTATATAGTACCATTTCTGTAAAGAAACAAGACAAAAGCAAGCATCGCGAATAGGAACGGTTTAAATTGGCACAAAAACATGCTCTTTATTTAGAAATATCTTTGCTAAATTTTTTATTATTAATTTTCTTTTTCTAAAATTGGTGTTGTTAAGTTAGAACCACTTAACATAGCTCTATTAATATTTAAATATCTTAATTATATACTTAATTACATTAATTAAGTGAGCATAGTTGAGATTAATTACAACTTCGCAAATTAATTTAAATATATTATTAATTTGCATCACAATAACGAATTCTAAATTAAATTTATATTATTTTATTTTAATTGTGTCAAAATATTCAACATGTTTTTTACTTAGATTTGATTATTTTAATGACATGAATAAATGTAGTTTATTAAGATAAATATATTCGATATCATATGGATATTCTAATTATGGACTTAATCACCTAAATTTAACATGTTTCAATATGTTCTTTACTGTGATTAATTTATTAGGTCCCCCTATTTGGTTGAGCTGTAAAAATTATCTTACAAATAATAAGTTTGGTAAAATAATAAGTTTGGTAATGCTTTGATTTTAGATTGATACGTTGTAGAACAAGGTAGTCGTTTGTATGTTCAGTAAAGCATATTGTATTAATTAGAGTGTGTTTTGAGTTAATATTAATGAAGCATAATTTTATATTTTATATTTTAATTAAATTTTCGTCAAACTTTATTTCTTAAAATTAGATATTTTAAACATATTTTAATGTTACTTTTTATGGATATTTTTTATTTAATATTTTAAATCAATTTTAATAATTTTAATTTTATTAAATATGAGCTTAGAAGTTCTTTGTTTTTATTATAGAAATTAGAAATTTGGTGTAGAAGGTATTTATAGTTGTAATATGTATAGGTTGGAGATTTTTTTGGGATGTTTTTTAGTTAATTTTGTTGGATATATATTTGAGTTGGCTTTAATGAATCCCTATCTTTTACAAGGAATAAATTTATACTTATGATTTTAATTAAATTTTAGTTTAATTTTACTTGTTAATATTAGATATTCTAAACTTATGTTAGCATCACCCTCTAAAGATGTCTTCCATATGTGATTTTAAATCAAATTCAATACCTTGAATTTTAATAAATATGAATTTAAGGTAATTTTAGAAGGTTAGTTAAAGAAAACTTTAGAAGGTGACTTTAGAAGGTTAATTAAAATAAATTTTAAAAGGTGATTTTAAATGGTTAAAATGGTGTAGATTATTGTTTCCATCTAGGTGCTTTTAATTACTGAGGCACTACATTCTCAATGCTTGGTAAAAGGGTCAATCACTTTACTCAATAGTCTATCAGATGTCATGTATTAGGAACATTCCTTCAAGATGATACAAAAATCCATATCTCTGAGCATACCCAACCCATAAAAACTGAGTCAATCTAAATATTATATATCAAGACCTCGATGAAACTCAATATATATTTTTTATAAAAAATTAATAGAACCTAATCATTATTTGGGTATTAACCATGGGAAAAAACAAATGTAAGGTAAATCAGAGATCCCATTAGAAGACAAGCACATTTGGGAATAGACTAATTAATGAGCCTATAAAGTTTGATATAACTCATTAAGAATTATCTTTTAATAACCTCTTTAGGTGTGCTTCCTTATGTACCTACTTCAACATTAAAGTTACACTCACATTGTTTTTCAACCATGCCATGAATATAATCAACCTATCTAGATTAAAAATTTTGTGGATTGTAGTGTAATTTAGATTTTTTCTCAATATTGTAAGGTTTATTTAACTGCATTGCCAATTTGTTTTTATAAGCCACTATAGAAAAAGGTTATCACAAAATGTGTTATAGTATAATGATTTATAAATAAATTGAGACAAATAGATCAGCCATGATAATTGTATAGATATTTATTACAAAAATAAATTTAGAAATTAAGTTTAAATTAAAATATGAAAATAAATCATTCTCTTCATTCCTCTTTTTTCATAAATTAAATTAAAATAGAAAAAAGAAATAAAAAATTAACAAAAACTCTACGTAAAACCAATTTTTTTATTATAAAATTTAAAAATGAGAAAATGGTTAAAAATAACTTGCTTACCTATAAGCTTAAAGATACAAAAACATTTACAAAGTTTCCAATTTTATTTATAAATAACATCTGAAGATGTGGCATGAATACTAATATGGAAGATAAAAGGTTTTTGCATGAAACATAGATGTGGCAATAGAAAAAACTAGGAAATGGAAAGTTTTAACTAGTGTATAAAAATGAGATTTTGGAACGAAAGCCATGCTAATGATGCTATGGAAATTTGTTGAAATTTTTCATAATTATTGACATTACCACCAAGTGGGATAGTGTGTGATGTTATAATTCATTAATTTTGGATCCTTAGTTTCCTTTATCATCTCTTATTTCCACAAATTGATAAGATTATACCTATGTAAAATTGATTTTTATTTACATGAAGAATCAATGACTATTTGGAAAGAAATAAATATAGAAAAAGTTTATATAAAAACTTCTTCATCCCCATTATTAGTAAGATTCAATAAAATAAAGATTTATGTTTTAGTATATAATTTTCTTGAGTAAAATATTTATCATTTTTTTCCTTTTTCTACTTTGAAATGATGAATTACACTATGTGTTTTTATCTAGGAATCATTTGGAAAATATTGGATAGTTAATATGGAGATGATTTTGAGTAATTAGTGATGGTAGGAGCACATTTGGTGAGTAGAGAATGATCACTGTAGAATTTCACAAAAGGGAAAAAATGATAGGCAGGAGATATACCTAATGAGATCCTTTGCATGTTGAAATAAGAAATATTGATTAACATGATGATTTGGAAGAGGTTGAAGGTGACTATGAAGAGTCTCATGGCTAGATAAAATGTCAAATTATCAAATAACATGTAAAAAGGTAGAGGAAAGGGGAAGGAAACTGATCAAGACTCTATAAAAATGCACATTATATTGATAAGGAGCTCTTGGGGTCTATTAAAATCAAGGTAGCTACATGTCTAAATTATCTTCCTTTGGGGAAGGTTATGTCCAGTGTGACAAGGGAATTCACAAAGAATCCTTCTAAAGAGAGATTATATCCTTGCCATAATTTTTTTATCACTCTTCCCAAGATTTAGGTATTAGATTTTTGGGAAAGAGATATCTCATTAGAAAATTTATTGGAAAATGACCATCAATAGGGTAGTGGACCTTTGGGTCAAGATTAAATGGGGATTCAAATTTAAAATTTATATCCATTTTTTTTAAATTATTTGTCTTGATCATGATTTGAAAAAATATATCCTAAATGGTTTCCCTTGGTTTACATATGGGGAATCACTTTGGTTAAAAAAATGGATCCATAATTTTGAATCACTAAATCCAAATCCTGATCTCCTTCCCTCATGGTTTTGGTTGTATTCTATCTATGTGGAATATTGGAGTGAGAAGTGCTTAAAAATATTCATGGAGGTTTTAAAAAATCCCTTCAAATCAACCTAGAAATAAAATTAGGTACATTGGCATCTTATGCTATATTATGTGTGTAATTATAATTGTATGAAGGTATCCTAAAGACATTTTTTCTCAAATATCAGGGTAAAAATTGGCACTATTAGTTTAATATGAAAAAGATCCATTTTCGATGCTTCAAGATTTGCAATATTGGGCATGTGAAGAAATAATATCATTTATTAGTAATAAAAATATATAACAAGAAATAGTGGAGTTTTTAAATAAAACTAGGTGGAAAATAATGACAAATAAGTTATGTAAAATTATCTTAATGTTGAATGCCTACATTTCTATGATACTCTAGTGTTGATGAATAGATTGAATCAATGGAATCCCTAACGCTCAATACCATGTTTAGATAATCCAAAACTATTTCAAAATAAATGGAGAAATTTGGTAAAATTATTCATGATACCATCTAAAAATAGCATTTCACATACATCAAAAAAGGGCCTTTCCTCTAGGTTCACATAGGAGTACTACATATAAACTAAATTTTATGAGAAGGGACATGAAAATAATGATTGTAAGGAAGAGGTATAGTCAAAATATATTCTCACAATATTCAATACTCAAGTTACCTCTTCTCTACATCAAATTATGGAAAAAATTTCAAGTTGGGTTAGAAATATAAGATAAATAATTCAACAATAGAGGTCTGGAATGGCAAATAAAATGCAATCAATATTTTGTTTTAGTTTTTAAAAGTAGGGAGTGAAGTTATTATCTCCATATACATGAAAATCATATCATAACATGTATGGGCCTTAATTCCTCTAAAAATAAAATATTTTTACAGCATCAACTTTTATCACTAAATGCATATGTGAACTGTTAATTATATAAATAAAGATGAACATTGAAGATGCAAATGTTTTAATGAGTAAAATCTTAAATTTATGAAGTGAGATTTATTAGTTGTGAATGGTACCTTAACGGGATTAGTTTGTTTTTTTCACCATATTTAGTATTAATTAAAAAATTTAGCAAAGTCCTATGTTTGTAGCTTCATAAAATATTAGATTTTGTTGATGGTTATGTTTTTTACTCATTAATGTGTATCGTCCTAGCTCTCTAGTCCTAATAAGACATTTTTTGTTAAAACTTTTACCTTCAATTATATTTATTCCATATGGAAAAAAAATTCTATGAGAGGACTTCAATGCAATTCTATCTAGTACCAATAAAAGATGTGGAATCCCCTATTCCTCACAAACTCACATTGAATTTTATAGGTTTGTATCTTCTAATAGTCACTCAGATGTGGCCCCAAAAAATGTATTTTTTTCCTAGACAATCAAAATGTTGGGTTTTAGTAGCATATTTGAGTCTTTAGATAGGTTCATGGTAATCTCTCATTGGCTGAACCATTGAACCGTTGAACCGTTGAAGCGGTCAATAGAAACAAGGGAATGAACCATTGAACCGTTGAACCAAAGTTGGTTCAATCGGTCGGTTCAAGTGACAAGTTCAAAGGAGTGACCCAAGCGTCAAAGACACAAGTGCCCCTGAAGAGGGGATTTTTGGAAAAAGTGACTAAGGAAGGAAACAAAAACCTAACAAAATGTAGCGGATGCTGCCATGTGTCACAATTTGAGATTCACATAAAATTGACAAAGGCAAATTTCTAAGGGACAAACAACCCTTTCGAAGGACACTTAGAAGCTAAAGTGAACCATTGCAAAAGCCTAAAAAGCTAATTTGGAGCTCAAATAGCCCTTGCAAAGGGAAAAAAGGGGGCAAATGGACCAATTCCAGGGCCAAAAGAACAAAGGTATTTCCTTTAGAAAAATTCCCCTGGAAAAAGTGACAAAGAGACAATTCCTTCAAAAAAATTGTCTGAAAGAATTTCTTCATTTTTTTTCCTCTGAAAGAATTGTCTGAAATAATTGTGTGAAGGAATTTACCCAAAAAAGAAAGCAAATCCCAGTGGAAAGACAAGGTGAGGAAGACTTCCTTTAGAAAAATTGCCTGAATGAATTCCTTTAGACATTTTGTTCGAAGGAAATAAAGGATAAAGCCCATCGAAAGAAAGAAGCCTGAAGGGCATCTGAAGACCACCTAAAGGGAAGATACCCTTGTGGGGGCCTCTTCTCAACCCAAAGTGAACCATTTCTCAAGGCCCTGAAGGGTAGGTCCCCTCTGGGAAAGATCAAATGACAAAGCTAAAGGAATTACCGAGGAAAGTGAGATGCCCATAGACGTGAAAGTCACAACAATGAAATAGCTATTGATCCTTGTAAGTTTAAGCATGGACCCAAATGCATTCAAAGGCTTTAAGGCCAAGGCCAAAAGGAAGAACCGCTAAGAGGAGTGTAAAGAGCAGGAATGACTAGAAACATTTGTGCATCAGATATGTTTCTAGAAGTAGACTGCCAGGTGGATATTGAAAGATGCAAACTTTCAATAGCGTGACCCATTTCTCTGCATTGAGAAAAGTAAATGGGTAAATGCCCCTAAATTCTAGCATGTCTTCTTAACAAAATTCAATGCAACATAATGTGTTACTATTCCCAAGTCCTTCTTGAAGAAGCTATATAAGGGACTCTCTCATTGTTGGGGAGATCTCTCTCTCTGATTATCAGAAACAAAACTCTACCCAAATTGAAAGGCATTACTGAGACTTTGAGCTCAGATTATTGATCATATTTTGTTATTGGAATAAGAAACCAAGTGACTTTTCAGACTTTGTCTTGTGATATCTTTGTTATTGGGGAAACTATTCTTATGTATTTTTCCTTAATATATTTTTTGTTCTTTTAATTCAATAAGTAGAATTAGCGAAAGTAGTCAGGAAGGTGTCCTGAAGCCAACTGAGGAGAGACTTTGTGCCCCCACAATTGCCTTTAGTGTGTTTTCTTTTTGTTTCTATGTAAAGGACCTTGGGATGACTTTGTGTCCTCATTGTCCTTTGTAGCTCACTCTTACACAATTGAGGTGGAGAATTTGTGCTACATCTCAATTTGTTGGTTACTACTTCCTTGGTTACATTTTGCAATTACTACCAGAAGGATTCTTGTGGTTTGCTTAATAGTATTTCTAAAAGAAGAGGAGTACTTTCTATCATTTCCTTTGAGATTTTCCCTTTGATTTTCACACATCATCTCTAAAGAAAGAGAGATGGATGGTTTGTTTTACCCTTGAGTATTATTTTCCATATATATATATATATATATATATATATATATATATATATATATATATATATATATATATATATATATATATAGGGAACCTCCCATTGATGAGAGGAGAGATTAGTCCCCTTTTGAAGTGTTAAACCTACACATTTGGATGACCAATCTTCTTACTTTGGATGATCAGATCTATTTTGTTTATCAGTACGTTGATCGACAAAATATTCAACAAACAGTTTTTGGCGACTCTGCTGGGGATATAGTTATGTGCATTCTGAAACCTCAAGTTTCAGATGAAATTAGTCTCTACCATTATCCATTATAGACTCTATTCCATTTCTGTGTTTTACCCATTATTATTATAATCTTACCATTCACCTCCACACTAACCAAAAAAGAATGTGTAGTTTTAAGCCTCAAGCTTCAAACTAAAGCAAGTTCAATTCTTTTCCATTTTTGTTTCACAATCTGGTAGATTCAAGGTATACACAAAGCCAAAGGGCTAAAGGTATTGTTGACCCTGTATTCGAGTTGGTACAATAAAGTGATTTTGATCCTTTTCCTTCACCATCTCACTTCCAATGAACCAAGAGCTTTCCTCCTACTAAAGTTAGGTCTCCATTGCCAAACAAAGTATCTACTTCTACTGTTGATAAATCTTTGCCAATAATTACCCCTCTAAGATTTGTTATTCCTCCTTTTCATAGTCATATAATGGCATTTCAAGGTCCCTAGGGTAATTCTTTTGGTCCTCTCAATCTTACTCCACCTCTACATGAGCTTCCACATAGTTTAAGGAAGAATTTCCCCAAATTCTATGGTGATGGGAAAGTTCATCCTGATGAACACATTGTAGCCTTCAACATAGCATGTGGCATAATTGGAGTAGAATTTGAAGATGTAGCAGTCAAGATATTTATAGAAACATTACAAAGTGCTGCTACAAATTGGTTTTATCATCTATAGGATTAGTCAATAACTGATTGGAATACCCTCAAAGCTAAGTTTGAAGCCAGATTTAAACCTGTAGAAGATGCACATGCACTTCTAGCTCAACTTACACAGATGAAGAAAGAACCTCATGAACCAATGAGGGACTTCATAGCCAAGTTTGATAAACTGAGAAATAAAATTCCTATAATTGCTCGACCTACAGCTGAGAATCTCAAATGCTTCTTCATTAATTCTCAGTTACCTGAAGTAAGTTTTTTTTTGAGACGTGATGGTCAAATAGATCTTGTTGCAGCTCAACATTTGGCCACTGAGGTAGAAGATGATCTCATCTTAGTAGGAAAGATAAGAAGAGTCCCAAATAAAAATAGACCCTCATCATCTTCTGAATATTCATCTACATGCACCACAGATCCAATGGTGTAGAAGTTGGCAAATGAGTTGCTTGCTCTCAAAAAGTAAATGGAGCAAGGAATATCTTCTACTCCATATAGAGATATGCCAAGAAGGACATTTCCAAATCAGTCATATCAAGGCAATGCTACCAAGAATCAAGGGCAACAAAATCATCTTCCTCCCCCTTAAGGAAAACTTGCCCTCGAAGCTCCTCCAACCAATTCAGTAATGGGATATCTTGAAGTAGAATCAGAGTTCTCTTTCCAGTCTAAATTGAATCAATAAAATGACATTGATCTCCTTGTATAAAATCAAGAAGAATCAGATGCTGAATCCCACATTGATTTCTTGAACTACCAGGATGAACCTAGAAGCAAAGGAGAAGCTTTTGATGGATCATACATAGTGTTTACTAGATCTAAGAACCAATCAGTCTAATAAGCTAATAAATGGAAGATAAAGGGGCAACCTCAACCAGTAATTACAATTGCTAAGCATGGAACCACTCTGTCTTTCCATTCAAAAGATCTGGTGATCACCCAAAAAGTAAATACATCAACTTCACCTTCACCTTCTACTTCAATTTCACAAATTAGCCCTCTTCCCATCTGTCCTAAAACCCAAAAAGTTGAAATACCTTCCTCTGTTCTTAATCCAATTCAACCATTTAACATAATTGATCATGTCAAAAAGACCAAAATTTAAATGTCTAAATTTAAATATTTGCAGTCCAATCTTGATCAATTGGATAAGTTGGTCCAATATGTCAAGAACCAAACTGTCCCTGCAGGACAAAAAGCTAAAAACGTAACTCCTAATTCCCCAAAGAAAATGCACATTATAAATAACCTTGTCATTACTCCTCCAGCTACTCTTGGGAAAATAGAACCTTTCTGTGTTTCCATGTTAAGAAATGTTCACAAGCTAAGTAATTGTATTATAGACTCAGGCGCATCTGACAATGTCATGCCTGCTAAAGTAGCTGAATCTCTTGGCCTCACACTAACCAAAACATTTGGGAGATGTTTCTCCATGGAAAACAAGCAAGTACCATTGTTGAGGCAAATCAAAGATGCCCAATTTGCATTTGCAACATTTCTAGACAAGAGAATCAAGATGACTGTCTTGGTGGCAGACGTCCCAACATCCTATGGCATTTTGCTTGGATGAAATTTTTGCAAGGATGTGGGAGAAGAATTAAGCATGGCCCTGTCTGAGGCAAGAATCCCTATCAAAGGCGTAATAAAGAGATTGCTCCATGAAAAGGAGACATAATACGTGGTCACCCAAACATTAGCCCCTGAAGCTCAAATTTTTTTTGAATCCTCAGGTATGGGTAACTACTTTCTATCTACAAACGAAGTGCATGAAACATCTGATAATTTTTTTGAAAGTATCAACCTAGAAATTAGTTCAACTAAAATAGCAGAAGAACTAGTAGGTTGTAATACAAATGAAGGACCTTCCCTCTATGATGAAGGAAAATTTAAAGAAAAATCAGTATCTGATAAGGTATGGACTCTCAAAGTCGATGGCAGCTACTCCTCTACTGGTTCGAGAGCCGAGATTGTGTTGATATCTCCTCAAGGAGATATGTTTCCTTCATCTTACAAATTACAATTTAGCAACACTAACAATACATTTGAATATGAATCTCTGTTACTTGGATTGAAGGCTACTCAAGACAAAGGCATCAAGTTTCTCTATGCCAAAGGGGATGCTAAATTAGTGGTTTGTCAAGTGAGAAACTTATACCAAATAAAGAATGAAATATTATGCCACTATCGCAATCTAGTTTGGGACCAAATTGAAATCTTTGATGCTTTCAACATTTCTAACATACCTATGGAATCAAATGACAGAGCTGATACACTTGTTATTTCAGGAACTCTCTTAGTTCCTCACTCAGATTTCAAAGAAGACAGGTATACTATTGAGTTAGTATGTAGACCAAGTGTTCCTAACAATGCTGATCATTGGAAAGTATTCAATGATGATCATCAAATCATTTTCTTCCTAAAATGAAAAGACAATTTTGAACAACTACATTTTGAAGGTAGTGAATCTCAGAAGTATGAACCAGCCTCTAAATCTAGTTCAGATATAAATGAAGAATTCTTACAGCTAAAATGAAATAAAATTCCCAAAGGCCTAGTTTATCTTGAGAAACTATTTGACAAGCATGATAGATTCATCAAACAATAGCAAATAGATTCAAGCTTCTCTCAGGGATTTAATCAAGTAAATCTGACTACTAAAGAAAATCTCAAAATGGTTAACATTGATAAGTGTTGCACCCTTGAAGAAAGATTCAAGTTTACCACTTTACTCCATCAATACAAGGATGTCTTAGCATATTCTTATTATGACCTGAAGTCTCTAAGACCTAATGAAATCTACCATGACATTCCTCTCAAGGCTGACTCAATGCCCTATAAGCAAAAATCTAGACAGTACAATCCAAAAATATCAGGTACTATTCTATCTGAGATACAAAAAATGTTAAATCTCAGAATCATCTTCCCAATCCATCATTCCACATGGATTGCAAACATAGTGCATGTAAGGAAGAAGAGTGGCAAAATTCACATTTGTGTAGATTTCAAAAATTTGAATCAGTCACATTTGAAAGATAATTACCCTTTGCCAATCATGGATCAAGTGGTTCAAACGGTGATAGGTTCAGAGATATTATCAATGTTAGATGGCTTCTTAGGATATAATCAAATTGAGGTCGGTGAAGCAGACCAACACAAGACTACATTCACCACACCTTCAGGTACATTTGCATATAGAAGAATGCCTTTTGGCTTGATAAATGATGGGGCCACCTTTCAAAGAGCAATGGACCTAGATTTCAAAGATGATATAGGTAAATTCATAGTGGTATACCTTGATGACTTGACTGTCTTTTCAAAGTAGCATTCTGATCATGTACGCCACTTATAGCAAGTGCTAGAGCATTGCTATGGTATTTCCTTGAACCCTAAGAAGTCTATTTTTGAAGTAACAGAGGGGAAACTCCTCAGACACATTGTGTCTAAATAAGTCATAAAGATTGACTCAAATAGAGTCAAGTCTATTCAAGAGCTTAATTTGCCTACAAGTAATAATGTTGTTCACTCTTTCTTTGAAAAGGTGAATTTCTTACGGAGGTTCATCCCCAAATTTGCTGAGAAGACTAGACACATTATGAACATGATGAAAGGGAAGACCACCTTTAGCTGGACTAAAGAAGGCAAGTCAGCATTTCAAGATATTAAGACTGCCATTGCCCATGCCCCTACCTTGGTTTGTCTAAATTATAACAAGATTTCAATATATACAGCTATGTGTCTGAGCAGATGCTTTTAGCAATTCTTGTTCAACAGGATAAGGAAGGTATAGAATCTCCCATTTCTTTCATGAGTTGCCCTCTCAAAACACATGAGATGAAGTATTCAAACATAGAGAAGCATGTTTATGCAGTGGTGAAAGCAGTCAAATATTTCTACCTCTATATCCTGAATTCACACACTACTACCTTAGTTCCTGACACTACAGTCAAGTCTATATTAACTTAGCAAGAGTTTGGCACAAAAAGAGGCAATTGAATTGCAAAGATCCAAGAGTTTGATCTAGACATCAAGCCAACAAAGCTGGTCAGGGGAAAAGGCCTATGCCAAATAATTGCTAACAACAAGCCAGAAGATACATAGCATGAAGACCCTGAAGTGGAAGAGACACCAATAGTCCTTTTTGTCTCCACTACCAATGAGTGGTATTCAAGTATTGCTCATTTCCTTATTTATGGTGAATGTCTTGCTCATTTTTCTTATAAAGAAAGGAGGACTATCAAGTTGAAAGCTGCCAATTTTGTCTTTTGGGACAATGGCTTGTACAAGAGAAGCATAGATAGAGTATTCTTTCACTGTGTAGACAAAGAGAAACAAAGCCAAATTTTAAAATCTTTCCACAATCTAACTTGTGGAGGACATTTTTTTGCTCCTGTGACTACTCACAAGTTTCTGCGAGCCAGGTATTACTAGCCAACTCTTTTCTAAGATGCATATAAGTGGGTGAGAAAATGTGAACTCTACCAACAATTTATTGGAAGACCCATGTTAGTTTCCCTACCTCTCAAGCCAGTGATCATAGAAGAACATTTCCATCAATGGGGGACTAATTTTATTGGGACTATAAACCCATCTTCTAGTGTTGGACATGATTATGTCCTTACAGCAACTGACTATTTCACCAAGTGGGTAGAAGCAATCCCAACTAAGCATGTTACTTCAGAAGTTGTATGCAATTTCCTCAAAGAGAATATCATTTCTAGGTTTGGAATTCCAACCAGAAATTCTTACTAATAATACAGCGTATTTCACCTCCCAAGAGATTAAACAATTCTATTTGCATTATGGAATTACACTCTCTCACTCTTCTGATTATTTTATACAAAGGAATGGACAAGCTAAATCAAGCAATAAGAACCTAATAACTATCACCAAGAAGCTAGCAGATGACAATTAAAGTACATGGCATAAAGCATTGATTGATGCTCTATGGGCAAATAGAATCACACCAAAGAGGGCAATTGGTATGTCTCTTTTTTAACTTCTTTATGGTATCAATGCTGAAATACCAATCACCTTAAAATTACCAACCTTAAAATTGGTAAAGGTAATTGAAGATCAAACATATGAAAGCTCTCTTGATAAGAGAATCATGTTCCTGACTAAGCTGGATGAATAGAGAACCGTGGTGGTGGACCGAATTGCTGCTCATCAAAGTCTGGTAAAGAAACTCTTTGACCAGAAGGCCAAAAATCATGATTTTTGGATTGGGGATCAAGTCCTATTGTGGGACAAAAGGAGAGAACTAAAAGGGATGCATGGAAAGTTTGACTCCCTTTGGAGAGGCCCATTTACAATTCATCAACACAATGGTGAAAATATATTTTTAATGAAATATCAAGATGGCACACTCTTTTATCTACCTCATAGTGGGCAGCATCTAAAACACTTCAACTCTTAAAGTATCAAATCATTTTATCTGTACATATGTATATTTGTATAATTTTTAATTCTATTTTCTTTTGTTTGTTTCCATTTTTTATGCCTTCCATTTCTAGGTAACATGACTCTCTAGCCCAATCGTACACATGAAGACACTGGAGATTCTAGATTCTACTCCCTTCAATTTTTTTTACAATTGATAGAAGTTCCCCAACTGGAGCCAGCTATTGTCCCTAAAAACAAACTTCTCAATTTTAGGACAACATGTGAATTATTTTGGTTCAACAGACTAAAATAATGTCTTCCCTTCTCAAAATTTGTTCTGAGCATTGAAATTCTTCATTTTTAAAGCTTCTCAAAAAATATATGAACTCTACA
Source organism: Torreya grandis (assembly GCA_037957365.1). Lineage (NCBI taxonomy): Eukaryota > Viridiplantae > Streptophyta > Pinopsida > Cupressales > Taxaceae > Torreya > Torreya grandis. The sequence goes on along the minus strand of JARHVA010006083.1, from coordinate 716,242 downwards.
GGCTTAAATCTATGGACTCTTCAGGCTTAAATCTACAGACTCTATAGGCTTGAATCTAGGGACTCTGTAGGCTTGGAACTACAGACTCTAGAAGAAATTTTCTATGGACTTCACGGGTTGATTTCTATAGACCCTACAAGAAAGAAGCAAGCTCTCAACACTTAGGTGATTTCAAAGTTGGTTCAACAACAAGGTTCAACCAAAAAAGTTCATCGACAAGCTTCTAAGCAAGGATTGAACCATTGAACCATTGAACCATTAAACCTTGAACCATTTTGGTTCAATGAGTTCAATGGGTTTAAAAGTTCAACATCAATAACAAGAGTTAAGCACATTTGTCAAGGTTCAAAGTTCAACCGCTTCAAGGTTCAATGGCTTCAAAACACTTATCAAAGAGAAGAAGGCTTGAACCAGTGAACTGTTGAACCATTTTACCACTTTGGTTCAAAGGTTTAATGGGTTCAATATTCAAGGTTCAATGACCAAATGGTTCAACGTGTTTGGTTCAAAAAGATCAAAAAGACTTAGCCAAATAAAAAGAATGAACCAATTGAACCATTGAACCTTGAACCAAAGGGTTCAATGAGTGCGATGAAGATCAAAGAGCTCAAAAAGAACAAGAAGTGACAAACTAATGGTTCAGTAGGTTCAAATGCCTCTACATGCAGGTTCAATCAAAAGAACAAGTTTCTGACACTTAGTCATTTTCAGGGTATGAACTGATTGAACCATTGAACCACTTTGGTTCAAAGGTTCAACGGGTTCAACGAGGCTTGTTTCAAAGGATCTTGGTTCAAGTGGTCAATAGAAACAAAGGAATGAACCATTGAACTGTTGAACCAAAGTTGGTTCAATCGGTCAGTTCAAGTGACAAGTTCAAAGGAGTGACCCAAGCATCAAAAACACAAGTTCCCTTGTGGAGGGGATTTTTGGCAAAAGTGACTAAGGAAGGAAACAAAAACCCAACAAAATGTAGTGGATGTTGCCATGTGTCATAATTTGAGATTCACATAAAATTGACTAAGGCAAATTTCTAAAGGACAAATAGCCCTTTCGGAGGACACTCAGAAGCTGAAGTGAACCGTTGTAAAAGCCCGAAAGGCTAATTTAGAGCTCAAAAAACCCTTGTGGAGGGTAGAAAGGGGGCAAATGGACCAATTTAAGGGCCAAAATAATAAAGGGACTTCCTTCAGAAAAGTTCCCTCAGTAAAAGTGACAAGGAGACAATTCCTTCAAAAAAAT
>JARHVA010006083.1:650000-712500 GCA_037957365.1 Torreya grandis | reverse complement strand
TTTTTTAATTATATAATATTTTATAATATAAATTAGTATATATTTCTTAGAAAAATTACAATAAAATATGTTTAGAGAAAAATTTAATTCTATGTATGAAACTATGTTTTATTAAATTTTATTGTAACTAGTTTAATATAATTTATAGCAATTTTATTATTAAGAATCTAATTAAATTTATAGCTTAATTTTTTAAATTAGGAAAAAATAATATAATTATTTTTATTTTTTATGTTATTTATTTAATTTTAATAATTTTATTATTTTAACAAAATTTAATTTATATTTAATTTTTTATCTTACATTTATCCATACTTGCAATCTTAAATTGGCGATTTAGAGATTAAAATAGTAAATGTTTCAATCGTAAACCCTTTTAATCCTAACCAAGGATTAATTTTATTTGATATTCATTTTTAAAATGTCATATTAGTTAGTTATGTAACATTTATGTATAAATTATATTGGAATAAAATATTATTAAAAATAAGTTATATATTTATTAAAATCCTTTTAAAATTTTGAATGTCTCACCCAATCTAAAAATAAATTAGATGAGATATAATCACCTCTCAAGATAATCCATATACCAAAGATCAAATGGCATGAGCTAACAAGCAAAACATATCTACCACCCAGCCATATAGAAGAGAGAAAAGACTAACTCATCCCAAGGATGATACTAGAACACTCACCACCCAACTACATATAAGACTTTCATTAATACCCAACACCCACCACCTCAGCTACCTTACTCTCTAACCCATCTAACGCTAACTCCACAATGCATCCACCTAATCTTGGATATCACAAGTTGGATTTAAACCATGCACATAGAGGAACTATAACTTCCTACAAGGGAAGATCCCACCCAACTTCACCCTACCTAGAGCCTAGGTCGCACTAGATGCCCACCCCCATACATTCATTAAAAAATCCTTGCTACTAAAAATACCCTTAGTGACTTCCTTATGCCTACTAAAACCATGGTCGCATCTAGATGATTGAGGGACATGCCCGCCAAAATCAGATTATGGAGGTGCTGAAGGAGTGCTTGATCAATTGATTAGCCATTTCTATGCATGAGTTTTATTTCTATTCTTAAAATTCCATTAATTATATTTCATGAGATTTTTTATTTTTATAAACTATTTTTACGATTTGTAATGTATAATAAGATGCATGTATATGCATAGCTACAATCAACTTTAGTTTTTTCATATTTTCTCATTTTTAAATATTCTTAACTCACTATTTTTAGAAGGTAATGAATATCCAATTTCAATAATGAAATATGGTTTTTCTTTATTTGTTGTTTTCTCATTTTTTATAAGATATAATACATTTTTATTTTCCTAAGCATTTGAGTATTATCTTTATTCTATATTTTTAACAGCTCTCAGATAATGTTAGAGATTTCATTTATATTATTTCAATTGGTATCAAATAGTTTGTAAAAATTTAGTTATGCAGGTATAAATTTCAGCTTATCAGTTATCTCCAAAATGGTAAATAGAAGTAACTTTCCACTCTAGCTTCCTTTGTTTATACGGAACAACTATTATTATTGGAGTGTTAAAATGAATACCCTACTAGTGTCCCAAGATCTTTGGGAATTAGATAAACTAGGATAAACAAAACTTGCATATCAGAATGCTTTAAATGCATTGATAGAAAACCAATGAACTCAATTGAAATAAGATATAAAGAAGGACAAATGAGCACTATTTTCTATCCAATATTCATTGGATATTTTAAATTTCCCCTATATTATTGGTATGGAAAAATTAAAGGATGCATAGGAGGCTTTGCAAATCACATACCAAGGTTTAAACAAAGTTAAATTGGAAAGATTTCAAACCTTAAGAAGAGATTTTGAAATTTTAAGGATGAAATAAGATGAGTATTCAATATTTTATTAATAGGACTCAAGGTATTGTGAATCAGTTTAGAACATAAGGGGAAGTAACTAAGAAACAAGAAATTGTAGAGAAGATGTTGAGATTTCTTCTTTTTAAATTTGGCCTAGTTGTGATAGCCATTGAAAAAAGAAAAAATATCACAAACTTTAAAGTGGTAGAGTTGGTTTGTTATTTACAATCTCATGAGGAGTGTATGTAAAATTCGATGAAGAGTTTAGTGTAAACTTTCTAGTCTATAGTGAATGTTGAAGACAAATCTAAAACTCCTTTTTTTGAAACAAATAAATCTCAATGGGAGCCTTTTAATAGTATGTGAAATGGTAGAGGAAGATGAAGTGGAATAATCAATAATAGAGGAAGAGGAAGAGGTATAAGTTTTGTGGATTGGAGAAGCATCCAGTACAAATATTGTGGATGCTATAGACATTATGAATCTGAGTGTAGAAAGAAGAAATCTAACTTGAATAAGTCAAGAGCTAACTATACTGAAGTGTTTTTTGAAGATCCCGAGCACTCCATCTTATTCACATGAAATTTGGTGAAATAAAATCAAAATTATGTTTGGTTCTTGGATAGTTGTTGCACAAATCATATGACAAGTAAATCTGATCTCTTTATCAAATTAGATGCATAGGTAAGAAGTAAAGTAAAATTTGGTGATGATAAAGAGGTTGATGTGATGGGAAAAGTTAACTTTAATACAAAAAACATCAAGAAGAAACTACTTATATTCATGATGCTTTGCATGTGCCTAAATTACAATATAAGCTTTTAATTATTCGGCAGCTTGTATCTAAAAATTAAAAATTATGTTTTAAGATAAATGCTGTAAAATATTTGATAAATCAGCTAATTATCATCTTCTACCAAAGGTTCCTATGATAGAGAACATTTTATTTCCTCTCACATTACATTATGCTACTTACATGACTTAAAAACAACCACATATGATTCATGGTTATGGAATCAATGTTATGGTCATCCAAATTTTCAAGGATTAAATTTACTTCACAAGAATAATATGGTGAGAGGCCTTCCTAAAATTTAGGCAAAAGAAGTTTCTTCAAGTTGTGCACATAGAAGCATCAAGATAGTTTTCCAGTGCAAAAATCGTAAGGAGAAAAATCTCCTCTAGAACTTGTGTATGATAATATTTATGGTGTTATGCAAAAGGAATATTTGGGTAAGAATCATTATTTTTTACTTTCATTGATTATTTTTCTTGCCACACATGGATTTATGTTTTTAAGAAAAAATCTAAATCTTTTCAATGCTTCAATAATTTTAAGGCTATGGTTGAAAACCAAAGTGGGTATTATCTCAAAGTAATTAGAATATATAGAGAGGGAGAATTCACTTCCAAATATTTTTCTAATTTTTTTAACAAAAATAGCATCAAGAGATAGCTTACTACAGACTATACCCCCTAGTAAAATGGTATTATAGAAATAAAGAATTATATAATTACGGAAATGGCATGAAGTAAGTTGCAATCAAAAAATCTTCCAAATTGTTATTGGGGAGAATCATTGAAAACAAAAATATATATCTTGAATCCAAGACCCATAAAATCAATTCACAACATCACTACAAAAGAAGCATGGAGTGGTGACAAGCCTTTAGTGGATCATATCCATGTATTTGGTCATCCTGCATATGTTCATATTCCAATTTAAAATCAAAACAAGTAGAATGCAAAATCCCAACATTGTATCTTTTTGGTATATTTTGATGCAACTAAAGGATACATATTTTATAATCCTAACATAAAGCAATGAATTGTTAGTTAGGTTGTAATTTTTGATGAAGGTGGAATATGGTAATGGAAAAAAAAACCCATAACAAATAACACCAATAAAAATGGACATAGAATATGGAAGTGTTCCTCCTCTCCCCATAATCTCAATTGAAATTTTAATCTCCAATAATATCTCAAGTTCAACCTCTCCAATCTCGAGTTCACTACTTTCATTTACTAGCACACCTTTAGGCGATAGTTCAAGTCCAACATCAAGTCCAAGATCCTCAAGAAAGGTACAGAGTTTAAATGATATATATCAAAGGATTAATGTGAATCCAATTTATAATATTTATTTTATTATTTTAATTGAAGTTGAACCCTCTATATATTAAAAATAGTGAAATAAACAGTATGGATTGATGCTATGAATGATGAGATTCAATAAATTGATAAAAATAATACATGGGAATTAGTGAAAATTCCAAAAGACAAATAGGTGATTGGTGTCAAATGTATTTATAAGGTTAAATATCGTGTTGATGTTTCTGTGAAAAGACACAAGGAAAGACTAGTTGCCAGGGTATTTGTACAAACACCTAGAAAAGATTTTTTTAGAAACTTTTGCTCTAGTTACAAGATTTTTTTGGCTATTATTGTATAATGCAAGTGACCAGTATATCAAATGGATGTAAACTAAATATTCCTTAAAGGTTATGTAGATGAGGAAGTCTATGTGGAACAACCCATGTGCTATGAAATTCTAGGTAAAGAAAATTTGGTTTACAAGTTGAAGAAATCACTCTATGGTTTGAATTAAGTCCCTCATCCTTAGTATGCAATGATTGATAGTTATTTATTTAATAAGGGATTCAATAAAATCCATTTAGATCCAAACATGTATGTCCAATATATTGGTAATTATATTCTCATTTTTTGTGTTTATGTTGATGATCTTATTTATATAGGTAACAGTAAAACTCTCATGGAGAAGTTTCAGCAGAAATGAAATAGGAATTTGAAATGTTAGATTTGGGACTTGTGAATTAATTTATTAATGTGGACTTGAAATAAATAACATGTATATTCATTTGTCAAAAAATGTATGTAGCTCATTTATTGAAAAAGTTTAGAATGATGACATGCACAACAATTGCAACTTCTATAGCACTTGGTGAAAAATAAACTAAGGAAGATGAAAATTCCAAAGTGGATGCTACTTTATACAAAAAAAAATTTAGGAGTGTCATTTACCTCACTACAATAGGACCTAACATTATGTATGATATGTGTCTCATCTATTGATTCATGCAAGATATACATTATTCTCATTTGTGTGCTGCAAAAAGAATCTTATGGTATGTGAGTGGTACACAAACTTTAGGCATTCATTATTCTTCAACTAAAAATTTTAGCTAGTTAGCTACACATATTTTGATTGGGATGGTTCAGTTGATGATATAAAATATGCATATGGTTATGTATTCTCGCTTGGTTCTAGAGTTTTATCTTGGATTAGTAAAAATCAAGCAATGATGGCTCTCTCTAATATCAATGTATATTATAGCAACAAATCAACAAGTTATCAATAAATATGTATTTAAAGGATATTGGAGGATTTACATTTTCTCTAAGGACATCCAACTATACTTTTTTGTGATAATAGTATCACTATTTCCATGATGAATAATCATGTGTCTCATGATAGATCAAAACACATAGATATTCAAAATCATTTCATTTGATATTCAGCTCAAGATGGGCAAGAGAAATTGCAATTATTTCCTACTTCTAACCAAGTAGTTGATATTTTCATCAAAGCTCTTCTGACAACTAGTTTTATTACTTTGAGACATTAGTTGGGACTCATCCCTGTTGATTAGCTAGGGGGAGATTGAAGGAGTGAATGATCAACCAATCAACTATTTCCACACTCAATAGATGCCACCTGAAGCAATGGCTCATTAATTATAATCTAGACCAGGTGTTTCATGATCACTTAGCACATAACTCATTTATCACTTAAATGAAAACAACACACCCAAATACATCATCTCTAAAGTTATTAATGTATCCCCTCATTAATTGACAAGGTGTTGAAATTCCTTTTCATGTGTGATGCTCAGGGTAATGATCAAAGCTTAATGTGACAAGAATAAGTTCCCTCCATGATCAATTATTCTAATAACTCGCAACAAACCACATAGATTTGAGAAAGAATGATAAAGGTTCATACTTTGTGCACATGAGGATGAAAATTAGAAGTGAGTGAACTTTATGGAACACATGGGAGTGCATTTTACCCATCCTTACACATGTATTTTAAAAAATATTTACATTTGAGCATCTTGTTAAATTAATATTTGTTCAGTACCTGTTACATGGTATCAATTTATTTAGTGGTAGTCAAAAACAATCATAAATCTTTCATAAAGTATGGAAACCTCGAGCACGCTTAGAGATGATTTTTCCCTTCATGTACACAACACTTCAGAAGTTATCCCTCTTATATCGTGTTAAAATATTGAAAATAGACTATAATTTCAATAAATATTTTTAAATATTTTTAATTTATAATATATTAGACAAGTGCAACATACCTTACTTGTCACATAATTTAATTATTTTTATTAATAACTCATGCCATGCCAAAAAAAAAAAACATCTAATTAACTTTTTAATAACTTAATAATATATTATTCTAAATGTCTTAATTTTTTTCTAATTTCATTGTTAAAAAAATTAAAAATTAAATATAAATTATCTAAATTTAAACATTTATTTTTTAAAAAAGACATTAGGTTCTATATAAACATGTGTCAAATTAACATGTTTTCATCTCATTAAATCATTTCTCTTGATTATTGTAAATACTAAATAAATTTATTTTTAAAATAATTAATTATTTTCCTAAATTATTATAAATACTTAATGAATTTATTTTTAAAATAATTAATTATTTTAATTATATTTAATTATTTTCAAAAGGATTTTTAAATGACATTCAAAAGAGTAAAAGTAGCTTCATTATTATTCAAATGCCATAAAGTAGTAATTTAGTCAATCACGTTGTAAAAAGGGGGAAAAAATTAAAACTAGAGAATATCAAGAGTAGATTCATTATTATTAAATCTACAGAGATCCGACTTTATAAAAAAGGACTTGTTAAGCAAGATTGGATGCCCTTTAATGGCAATCCACCTCTCCTCTACCTTAGATGTGGCATTTTATTTTATTGGAAGACAATACATGTAATAAATAATATTTCCTATGGAATCACATCCACACACAAAAGCATTTTCTCCACACACAGTAACACATCTAATACAAATCAAATCTCCTTAGCACATTTTCTTCACTATTATTCTCCATCACCAATAAACCTTCAAGCAAATACAAATGACTATTCACAGTTACAACATTTATATCCAGTCTACTGCTACATCTCCAAAGATATTCCAAAATTTTCCATTTTCGCATCTTCACATCAAAAACCTGTAATCTCCATCGATTATAACAAAAAACTTTGAGTCAACAAAAACACCAGAGCACCTTTCATCTAGTTATTTCAAATGAGGAAGAAACTCACAACTATTTTCATCTAGATGATAAACAGTTGCCTCATGCTTAGTTATTACAGACATGCTCTCCCCTCCTACGATGTATATTAGTCCTTTAGGAGATACAGAGTAGGTGAAATGAGATATTTTAGTGAGCATGTCAGTGCAGCTCAACGATTCATTTGAAATAAAATTATATTATACACTAAAACTATGCCATCGAAGATGAAGAAAAGGATCCATAATAATATTCAAAACATAAACATAGAGTGTGATAAAACACACAAGGAAATTACATATCATCATTTTTGTAAAGAAACAAGACAAAATCAAGCGTCAAAAATAGGTAGCGGTGAAAATTGGCACAAAAATGTGCTCTATATTTAGAAACGTGCTCGTGAAATTATCTTTAATTTTTAATTTTCTTTTTTAAAAATTAGTGCTCTTTATTATTTAAATATTTAAATATCTTAATTATATATTTCTCACGAGATTAATTATAACAACTTTATAAATTAATTTAAATATAATATTAATTTACATCACACTAACCAATTTTATATGAAGTTTATATTATTTTGTTTTAATTATGTCAAAATATTCAACATGTTCTTTACATAGATTATGTTATTCTAATGACACAAATAAAGGTAGCTTATTACGATGCATTTATTGGGTCTCATACAGATATTCTAATATTCTAATTATGTACTTAGTCACCAAAATTTAGAGAGGATTGAAACAAATTAATTACAGTAAGTTTGCAAATTAACTTAAATATAATATTAATTTGCATCGAACAAATGAATTCTAAATTAAGTTTATATTATTTTATTTTAATTGTGACAAAATGTTCAACATGATCTTTACTGTGATTAATTTATTGGCTCCCCCTATTTGGTTGTTCTATATAAATTATCTTGCAAATAGTAAGTTCGATAATGCTTTGGTTTTAGATTGATATGTTGTAGAATAAGATAGTCATTTATATGTTCGGTAAAGAACATTCCATTAAATTGAATATGTTTTGTGTTAATATTAGTTAAGTATAATTTTATATTTAAGATTGTAATTAAATTTTAGTCAAATTGTATTTACTGAAGTTAGATATTCTAAACATATGTTAACATTACTTTTTATAGATATTTTTTATATGAGATTTTAAATCAAATCAAATAATTTTTATTTTAATAAATATGATTTTATAAGGTTTTTTTTTTTTTTTTAAATAATATAGAAGTTACAAATTTGTTGTGAAAGTTATCTATAGTTGTAATATGTATAGGTTGGAAATTTTTTGGTATGATTTTTTTAGTTAATTTTATTGGTTATATTTTCAGTTGGCTTTAATGAAGCCCTATTTTTTTACAAGGAATAACTTTATACTTAAAGTTTTAATTAAAATTTATTCTAATTTTACTTGTTAATGTTAGATGTTCTAAATTTATCTTAACATCACTCTTTAGAGATGTCTTCCATATGCATTTTTAGATCAAATTCAATAAATTGAATTTTAACAAATATGAATTTAAGGTGACTTTAGAAGGTTACTTAAAGGAAACTTTAGATGGTTAGTTAAAGGAAACTTTATAAGGTGACTTTAAATGGTTAAAGTGGTGTAGATTATTGTCTTTATCTAGGTGATTTTAATCAGTGGAGCACTACATTCTTAATTCTTGGTAAAAGTATCAATCACTTTATTCAATTACAACAAGTTTATAAATTAACTTAAATATAATATTAATTTGCATCATACTAATGAACTATAAATCAAGTTAATATTATTTTATTTTAATTATGTCAAAATATTATTTTATTTTAATTGTGTCAAAATATTAAAGGTAGGAGAAAATAAAGGTAATTTATTGGGATGAATTTATTGGGACTTGGAAATAGTTATGTTTAATAATAATTTGGTTTTAGATTGGTGTGTTAATATAACATTATTGTATATTGATATTTTTGTGATAAACTCTTTATGTTTAGTTAGTTTGGTTGGGTATTTTTTGTGTCGATATAACCTTAATGTTCCACTCATATTGTTTGTCAATCGTGCCATGAATCTAATCAACCTATCTAGGTTTAAAAGCTTATGGATTATAGTGTAATTTATATTTTCACCTAGATTTTTAGGTTTGTTAAACTACTTTGACAAAAAAAATTATAAGCCCTTGTAGTAAAAGGTTATCACAAATCATATTATAATATAATAATTTATAAATAAATTGGGGAAAATAATTTAGTCATGATAATTGAATATACATTTAATACAAAAACAAGTGCAAATATTAAACTTAAATTAAAATATGAAAATAAATCATTCTCTTTATTTTCCTCTTTTTCATAAAATAAATTATAATAAAAAATAGAATAATAACAAAAACTCTATCCAAAACCAAATTTTTTGTTTTAAATTTTAAAAACAAAAAAATTGTTAAAAATTACCTACTTACCTATCAGTTTATAGATAAAAAAACATTGATGAAGTTACCAATTTTATTTATAAATAATACCCAAATATGTGGAATGAATATTGATATGTAGGTTACAAGGTTTTCACATGAAACATTGATGTGGTAGAGAAAAAAATGGGAAATTGAAAATTTTAACGAATATTTAAAATAAGGTTTTGCAAAGAAATCCATGCTAATGATGTGGAAATTTAGTTTGAAATCATTTATAATTATTGCACATTATTTATATGTGATCACCCCTTGGTATAGTTCATGATGTTATAATTCATTAGTTTTGGATCCTTAATTGCCTTTGTCATCTCTTTTTTCCACAAATTGATGAAATTATACTTATGTAAAATTGGATTTTATTTACAAGAAGAATAAATGATCATCGGCAAAGAAATAAATATATAATAAGTTCACCCTAATTCTTGTTCATCACCATTATTAATAAACTTCAATAAAAATAGAAATTTATGTTTTAGTTTATAATTTTATTGAGTCAAACAGTTATTATTATTTTTTCTCTTTTGAAATGATGAATTACACTATGTGTGATTTTCTATTGGAATCATTTAGAAATTTATTTTATAGCTAATATGGAGATAATATTGATTAATCAATAATGGTTGGATCACACTTTTTGAGGAGAGAATGATCAATGTAGGATAATGTAAAAGGGTAAAGGGGGGGAAAATGGTAGGTGATAGATATACATAATGATATCCCGTACATGTTAAAATAGGAAAAAACTAAATAACATGATGATGTGGAAGAGGTTAAAGGTGACTATCAAAGGGCCCCATGGTTGGATAAAATGTCAAATGTTCAAATAATATAAAAGGGGTAGAGGAAAGGGGAATGCAACTGATTAACATGCTAGAAAAAAGCACATTATATTGTTAAGGAGCTCTAGGGGCCTATTCAAATCAAAGTGGGTATAGGGATGAATCTTCTTCCTTTGGGCAATGTTATGACCAATCTGACAAGGGAATTTACAAATAGTCCTTAAGAGAGATCCTTACCCCAAATATTTTTTTATTTCCCTTCCCTAGATTTAGACATTAGGTATTTCATAAATAGAAGGCTCAATGGGAATTTGTTAGTAAATGGCCATCAACAGGGGTGGTGGAAATTTTGGTCAAGAATAAATGAGGAATGGATTCAAATTTAAAATGTATGACCAATGGTTTTTTTAAATTAGTTTTCTTGGTCATGATTTGAAAAAAATAACATATATGGTGTCTCTTGGTTTACGGATGGGGAATACTTTTGGTTAAAATAGTGGATCCCTAATTTTGATGCAATAAATTTGAAGCTTGATCTCCTTCCCAATTAGGTTTGGTTGTATGTTATCCAAGTGAAATATTAGAGTGTGGGATTCTTAAAAAGATTCAAGAAGGCTTCGAGAATATTCATTCAAATTGACTTGGAAATGAAAGTAGGTACACTCTTCTCTTATGAATGATTGTGTGTGTAATTGGACTTGGATGAAGGTATACTAGAGATACTTATCTTCAAATTTCAAGCTATAATTTTTCACTAATAGATCAATGTGAAAAATATCTATTTTTGGTACATCAAATTTCATAGTATTGGGTATGTCAAGAAATAATGTCATATATTAGAAATAGAAAAATATAAAAAAGAAAACTTAAGTGATTTGTATGTTTTTAAAATGCCTCCCATTGGTGGATTTTTTGAATAAAATTAACTATAAAATAGGGACAAATAAGTCATGGAAATTTTTCCAAATGTTGAATACCTAGATTCTGATGAGACTTTAGCATTAATGAATAGATTGAATCAAGGGAAATCCCTAACCTATAGCACCACGGTCAGAAAATGTGATATTATTTCAAAATAAATAGACAAGGTTTCTAAAACTTTCCATGATACCATATAACAAGAACACTTCACACACATAAAAATAAAGGGCCTTTCCTCTAGGTTTGCAAAGTAAGATGACATAGAAATTAAAGATGATGAGGGGTAGGAAAATAATGATTGTGAGGAAGAGGTATGGTCAAAACATATACTCACAATATTTTACAATCAAGTTACCTCTTATATACATCAAATTATAGGGAAACAATACAATTTAAATTGCAAATACAAGATGAAGAAGTCAAAACAAAAATCAAGTTGAGTTGTAAATATAAGATGAAGTTAAAAACAGAGGTTTCTAGTGGAAAACAACACAATAAATGATTTTTTGGTTTTAAAAATCAAGTAGTACAATCATTATCTCCCTCTCCATGAATATCATATAGATAATATAGTGGAATGTAAGTGGGCTTAATTCCCCTTAAAATGCATGAATACTATAGCATCAACTTCTATCACTACATCCATATATGTTGTTAATTTAAGGAATGAAGCTAAATGTTGAAGATGTAAATGTGCTAATGAGTAAAATCTTGAACTTAATGGAAGTGAGATTTATTGGTTGTGAATGGTTCCCCAATGATATTAGATTTAATTTTTTCACCATATTCAATCTTAGTTGATATTTTTAGTAAAGTTCTATGTTGGCAACTTCAAAAACTATCAAATTTTTCTACTAGATATGTTTTTTACTCATTAATGTGTATGGTTCCAACTCTACAACCTTGATAATATAGTATAGGGAATAAATTTCCCATAAATTATATTTAATCCATAAGGATAATTTTTTTATTGGACATAACTTTAGCGTAATTATTTCCAGTACCAATAAAAGAGGTGGAATCCCCAATTCCTCATAATATCACATTGAATTTTATAGGTTTGTCTCTTCTAGTAGTTTATCAAACATGGCCCCCAAAAATGAAATTTTCTCCTTAAAAAAATTGGGGTTTAGTAGCATAGAAAATAATTTACATAGGTTCATGGTATCCTCTCATTGATTAAATAGTAATTAAATATTGGAAAGTAATATCCTTCTAAAATCTAGTGCTAACCATACACCATGGATAAAGCTCATGTAAAAGATCTCCTTAAAGTTTAATGTTATGTTTCTTAGATACCTATATGGATGAAGGTGAATATTAAAGTGCCTCATGGATATAGAAGAGGATAAACACAAATTGGGTGGTCAGATATAGATATTTGGTAGAAGAAATAGAAGGAAATTGATTAAGACTATGGCACAAAATCATCTTCAATTTATAAATAGCTCCATGTGTATATTAAAATTAGAGTGGTAATAAGGATGAAACATATTCCTTTATGGAATGGCCTAGTTAGTGTGATGGGAGATCATGGAGGTTTTGAATGATCATTATTATGCCCTATGTTTAGATCATGAACATGCATTACATGAGATAGGTTAATTTAAGGAGAAATAATGGGAGAGGTCTTGCTCATGTAATCCTTAGAATTATTTTAGATCCTCCACATCAATATATGTTAGGCATATTTATATGACAATGATGATGACTGAAATACATCTAGGATATGCTCCCAAGATATGGCTGATGTTCTTTTAATTTCTTGTATAATACTCTGTATAATTTTGATATGTAAAGGATGACATTTATTGATCATATATAGTCTCTAAATGGATGTATATTTTAAATGATTATTATTTAGTATGATTTACATTATATGTGTATGATTGGATTCTTGGATTTTATACTTATACCTCATAAGAAATATTGGTAATATATGTTTTTTAATTATAGTAATAATGAGGCAATCACCATATCAAATAGAATCTGGTTGGAAACATGAAATATTAACAATAATGATCTATTGGTAATTGAGTTACTTTTGGTAGTTTTATCCTAGTAATTGATGTATTTGTAATATATGTGGTTGTAGTATATGTATCTATGCATACTAGTTTTGGTACCCAAATATTTTGTGTAGATATGCAAGTGGATGCTATAATATTTTGGTAAATTCCTCCACACCTACCTCTATTGATATCTTGATTAACCAATGGTTCGTTGACAAGATTAGTATGAGAGATATTGATCATAGGTGAGGCAACATTAAGTTAAATACTTATAGTGGTTGACTTTTATGAATCTCAATAGACTACACCTTCCTCAAAAGGAACTGAATGGAATGGATTGACCATCTTAGAATGACCTCTATAAAAAGAGGAGGAAAGAAAACTAAATTTTTCCTTATGAAATAAAATAATTCCTCAATATTCAAGTTGTTAAATATTGTGCTTAAGTTCATAACAATCATTATCATTATGCTTGTTAATACCATGGTAAGTACAAAAGGGTTTTCCTTTTATATTTTCAAATCTATGTAGTGGATTATAATAGTCAATAGGAAGAGTAATAAACTACCTATCCAACTATGTATGAAATATATCATGTGGTTGGTCTTAAATATAATCAACATAAATGATGGTTGCTCACTAGAGGAATAAGTTTGAACTATAAGAGGTTTCATGTTAACTAATTTCTTACCCCATTAAAAAACCTTCAATGTTAGTTCATTGGTATGTAATTTAGGTTTTGGAGAAGGTATTTATTAATGCACCTTCTACTTCTTCTAGGATATATTGGTACCATGCTTAACTATAGATGAAGTATGCAAATCAAGTCTTATGTTCATTAAGGAGCATGCATAATAATACGCATCCCAATATAAGATATCAAAAGAGGTAAACCAATTTTTTAAGGCTCTTTATTTAATTGGAGAAGGGGTGAACCTACCCAATATAAGATATAAAAAGAGGTAAACCAATTTTGTGAGGCTCTTTATTTAATTGCATATCTTTATTCTGAATACAAGATATCCTTAAACTGAGTAACATAGTCTTAGATAGGTTCACCCTCATTTTGAATCAAGGTTTTCAAACGGTCCAATTGTCTCTTGGAAACTTATAGTTTTTATTAGATTGTAATATAAATAAATCCTCAAGCTTGTGTAATATTAGTATGGATCCATTTTGGAGGATATAGAAGAAACTAAATCATTCCTTATTTAAGATCCCACGGAAGGATTTTAACAACAAGTGTCCATATTTTGTCCAATTATCAAAGGAGTGTATATATTATTATTTTTTAGAAATTGTAGGATATCCTTTTACATAAAATTTATAGAACATAGGCATTATAGATCTGGAAGGATATGGATATTAAAAAACATCTCAATTAAGGGATTGATCTATTAATATATTCTCATCAAAAGTAGCCTCATGGGAGGAAACCTGCACCTTAAGAGTATTCATTTGTTGATGAAGATCTCCTATGGTAGTCATCATAGATATAATATCTAAAGGAGAAGGTGGTACATAGATTGAAAATTTTTTAGAGGTTGTAAACTAGATTCTATATGAAACAGGAATATTAGGATCTTTCTCACCCTATAAAACAGGATCATCACATGGGTTTGAAACATTAGGTAAAAGATCATTCCTAACTAAGGATGATAGTATATCATTTTGACTAGCATGAAGGTTGATATCATTATCATTGTAAGTTATTATTTTACTTGAATTTTCATGAGATGCAATAGGAATATGAGAGATAGGTCCACTTTATTTATCTATAGCATAACCATTCTTTCTAGAAGAAAATTCAAATGAGATATAAAGGATAACATTTTTTACTTGACTCACAACTTTGAAATATGGATAAATATGACTTTCACTTTCATTTTTACATTCCAAAGGAGGGATAGAAAATGCAATTCTACTTTTTACTTTTGGTAAATCACTATCATTTGATGTATGGAATTTTTATTTTCTTTTATTTATATTTCCTTAGTTTTAAAATAGAATAATCAAGTGATTTTGACATTTAATTTTTATCTCCACAAAATACATTTTTGATGAAATGTTGCTTAATATTTTCACATGAAATTTCATTTTCATTTATGCATTAGAGAAATATAGGGGAATAAGTAGTGCATGCATTTTGATCTTAAAAATATAGAGAAAGAGAATAATTTTTACTATTTGTAATATTTTCAGCTTTGTTATTAATTTTGATATTTGAATTTCATCTCCACACATTATCAATGAGAGATTGTTTATGATTTTCACATACATTTTCATTTTCATTTATGCATTCAAGTAAGATAGGTGAATAAGTAGTATATAAACCTTGACCTTGAAAATATAGAGAAAGAAAATAATTTTAACTATCTGAAACATTTTCAGGATCACCATTAATTTGATAAGGAATCAAAGATTCATCCTTTTGCACATGTGCATCATGAAAAAGAGAAGAGAAGAATTCAACAAGTGACACATTTTTATTTTTTT
Organism: Torreya grandis; assembly: GCA_037957365.1. Lineage (NCBI taxonomy): Eukaryota > Viridiplantae > Streptophyta > Pinopsida > Cupressales > Taxaceae > Torreya > Torreya grandis. The sequence goes on along the minus strand of JARHVA010006083.1, from coordinate 696,607 downwards.
TCTATGCATGAGAAGGTAATACTTAGAACATTATGAATGCTAACTATTTGTATGTCTTTTATAATAGCACTATCCATTGTGTGAACATGATCTATAAATTTAATCATTTCATCATGGGATGGAGAAGATAAGGGAGGAATAGTCAAGGCTTTTATAAGGGCCCCTAGGAAAAATCCCTTTGAAAAATATGGAAAATCATTTCAAAATGGTGGTGAAATAGTTGGGAATGTGAATATTTAAGAAAACAAATCAAGGAAGATCAAATAGTGAATTTGTCTAACTGGAAGTGGTTAGTCGTCACTAGACATTAGCATATACAGTGGGTAGGCACATGTCTAGATATGTATATAGACAAGCATATGCAATGTAGGCACTAACTAGTCATACGGTTCTATGATGTAGGAATCCTAGTCATGTACTACTGATAGGTTAAAATATAGGTGAGAGGTAGGTAAATACTTGGGCATATAGTTTACCATCTACATATGTAGATGATCGATTTTATATATATATATATATATATATATATATATATATATATATATATATATATATATATATATATATATATATATATAATCAACTACATATGTTTTCCAATATAGGCACTAATTGGTCCCATGATTATATGATGCATGGTGACTAGACATGTACTATTTGATAGGGTAAAATGTGGGTGAGGGTAGGTAGTTCATGGGCATGTAGTATACCATCCACATATGCATATGAGTGTTTACATATGTAGATAATCGATTTCATATGCAGATGATGAATTATATATGTATATGATTGATTATATATTCTATCAATCAATTGCATATGTATATAATCATCTACATATGTAGTCAACCTAAAACTTATGCATATACATATGGATCCAGGTGACCACCTACATATGAAGGTGATTGATTTCATATGAAGGTGGTTGACTGCATATAAAGGTGGTTGATTGCATGTGCAGGTGATCATCTGCATATGTAGGGGGTTATTTACATCTATATGTGTCATGACCATAGACGGTCGCCTACATTCACATATGTCAAGATTACCTATATTCTTAAGACCCTGCCATAGTTCATTTTTTACTTTAAAACCCACATATTTTCAACACTACATCCTTTCGATGACATTCCTCTTGAGTCCTACCTAGGCATATTTCTATGTTTAAAATAGGCTACCCACTCCTAAACTTCAACAATGTCTTCCCACTCCTAGATTTCATCTATAGTAGCATTTTGAGACCTAAAATTCTAATATAAAAATATCATGTGTACACTAATTATGAAACTTCTCAAGTAAGAATATACATATAGAGATTAGGTTGAAAATTTTAATTTATAGGGGATTGCTTACATGCCCCACTATGAAACATATACTTGTTTGCTAAACTATCTATTGGCAAGCTTTGACAGTTCCCCATATTTATTAAAATTAACCATTAACTCATGTTCTATGATGTTTGGGATCAATCCCAACAACATACATAGACTAATAGGAATTATACACAAGCACTTGAACTTGGTCTCTATAAAGGTATCAATATCATATGATGATAAAACATTTGTAGTCCAATTATGGTTTACAACTAAATGGTATGTTATTTTTTAAGTTATAGTTCATTATTTTATATTAGTTTTACCATATGCATAATTCTCTTAATATTATTCCATTAAATTCTATAGCCACCCAAAGCCAGAACAAAATGGGGTTTAAATTTTAATTTGTTACAGATCCTTTGCTCCTCAACATGATTTAGCTATTTCAATCCAAATCAGGGCTATAGGGAAGAGCATTTTATATTTTATTTTATGTCATTTTCTATATCCTACACACTCTCAGTGGTGAACTATTTAATTGGTGTAAATATATTTTAAATATAATTAAGTATGATTTAAGTTTTTCTAGTTGAAAGGAAACTTATATATTTTCTTGTATGAATTTTCATATTTCAATCTATTATGAGGGTTTTTACCAATTAGCCAACACAACTATTCCAACCACTCTGCATGAAAAAATCGTTTTGAATTCACTCTAGATTTTAGAGCAAGATGTAAGGTTACAATGTTTTTAAGTAACTATAATTACTTTTAAAATACTATACAATCTAGTTATACCTAGTCTTCTTTTTATTTCATAGAAAAAAAAATTATCTCAAATCATTGCCAGAAGAAAAATGGCAATCAAAGGTCATCAGCCTACTAAGGTGTCCACTAAAACAAATATGGAAGAGTAATATTCTCTCATTCCAAAACTTATAATACATAAATGCATGAGGAGTTTGATTATATCTCAACATGTTGCCTTAGCATCTCATGTCATCAACATAAGTCATTCTTCATTTTTGTAATGACATTCCCAAAAATGATTAGTTTATTTTTTGTGTTATTTTAATAGTCTATATTTACAATGTCATAATATATAACACAAATAAATCTTGTTTTACCTTCTATAATTTAGTTGCCATAACATTTTATTCAAAAAAAATGGATAGGTTCACAACTTAAAATTAAGATTATATTATTGGTATATGTTAAATTGAGATGCAATTTATTCTATTTGACATTTTTGAGTTGTGATTGTCTTGTCCATTTTATAGGTACTACCCCAATAAGGAAAAATTTATCACCACCACCACCGCCACCCAAACCTAAAAATATGAGGAGAGGGAAATGTTTATGATTTATTTCACTGAGTATAGGCACCCTACATTTAGGAACTTATGATTTTCCTACATTTTCACTTGATCTCCCTAGTGTAATCAAAAAAACATTTCATCAAAAAAATTATTTTGATGATGAATTTTTGGGGATTGATAGTGGCACCCAAATTCATAATTGTAATCCTCATTAAATTATACATAGATCTCTATCAAATGAAAAAAAAAAAGAGACTTTATAATAAATTTTTAGCGGCACCTCTTTACCTAGATGCAAATTTGTTTCTTCTCCTACTAATGAAATTCTATAGTCTGTTAATCAATGTAGTTTTTTCCATTAAGTTTATTGGTAGATAATGTTAATTCATTTGTTAGTCTTGATTTTATCAATTACCTTGATGATCTGAGAACATGGGAATATCAAGATAAATTTTTTATTCAATAAATAGATGTTTGTTTTCATAACCACACACAACATGATGAATCATTTTCCTTGGTTGAAGATCATCCTATAAAAAATTGATATTTTATTCAACTAGGATTTTAATGGAGTTATTACTATAACTAATACATTTAACTATAAGGGTTTAGATATAATGTTAAAAAATATTAAAAATATAAATGCATAATTAGGCATACTATAATAAATGGGCAAAACATAAAAGTCCTGTTATAATTATAGATGGAGAAAAATAAAAAGTAGTGGTAAGTTTTATGACTATTTTTTAAAATTAAAATTTGCTTTATAATTTTTTACTAATTAATATTCTTTGTTAATTTTAGTCACAATATACAAATTTGAATAATCAATTTCATGTCCTTGATGTACATTGGAAAAATGTATGAAAAATATCAACTATAGGCATTTCACTCAAGGAAAAGTTTGTCACCATGAATAAGCAAAATAATAATTTGACGAAAATAATTAAGGAGAATGGCTTAGATATTAACATTTTGTTTAAATAAAAGGTTGAATTAGACCCCAAATTTCTTTTAGTGGGTGATGATATTAGAGAATAATGGGCAAACATTGATAATATCAATAGTGTAGCACAAGATCTTATGGAGTTAGGTATCCTAAAAAATATCATGACTACTATCCAAGTGGAAGGATAGGAAGTCAAAAATATTTATATGCATTATATTTTTGGTTCTCAAATATTGTAATCTAAGCGATATCGCCTAAAAACAAGGATTATATTTAAATTTATATCTAATATTGAATATATATTTTGTATGTATGGATTCCAACATGTATGTATTCAAATCCTAAATGTATGTATTCAAAATTTATATGTATACTTTTATTTTAAATTTGGTTAGATAATTAAGTTATTAATATTTGTAAACAAATCAATCAAGGTATTCATAATAAACATAATTGATAATTGATACTAAAATCTTTCATAAATTCCCAATCATAAATATGTAGATGATCAACCAAGAAATTAATTTTTATTTTATTTTAATAGGGCATTCACATGGTGGTACTAATTAAAGATAATAATAGAATATTTAATAACTATTTTACCTCTTCTAAAATATCAAGTTAAGGGTGTCATTTAAATACACTTTAAAATTGTACAAAATTGATATCATAAGAAGATAAGTGGTAAATTAGCCCAAATCAACTCAACATCATTCTATAAATTAAACATGGAAAATATAAAATATTATATAGTAAAAATTATATCATAAATGTATTATGACTACAAGTTTAATTTAAATATATTTAGGATACACACCAAACTAGAACTTAGGTAGCTGAAATAGTCCTTTTAAAACATATTTTTCATAGCTGAAATAGTCCTTTGGCATTGTAGTTATATTTTGAAAATATTTTAATCAAGGGATGGAGCCTAAAAGTAATTATTGTAATTAAATTTATATCTATTATTAAATATATATTTTGTATTTATGGCTTTCTACATGTATGTATTCAAATCCTACATGTATGTGTTCAAAATTTGTATGTATACTTTCATTTGAAATTCGGTTAGATAATTCAATAATAAAGATTTGTAAAAAAATCAATCAATTTATTCATATACAACTTAATTTCTAATCAGTACTAAAATCTTGCATAAATTTCCAATCATAAAAATGTACATGATCAACCAAGAAATTAATATCGTTTTTATTTTAACAGGGCATTCACATGGTGGTACTAATTAAAGGTAATAATAAAATATTTAATAACTATTTTACTTATTCTAAAATATGGAGTTAAGGGTGCCATTTAAATACACTTTAAATTTGTACAAAATTATTATTATAAGAAGATAAGGGGTAAATTATCCCAAAATCAACTCAACATTGTTCCCTGAATTAAACACACAAATAGAAAATATTATATAGTAAACATATGTCATAAGTATATCAAAAAGGTATTATGAATACAATTTTAATTTAAAAATATGTCGAATGCATACCAAACTAAAAATTAGGTAGCATAAATAGTCCTTTTGCAGCATATTCTTCATAGATGACATTTGTATGTACCATCTTAGAGGCATTGTCAATAACTTTTTTGGTATTATTAGTGACTTCTCTTATTTTAGTAAGAAAAATCCAAATTGAAAACACTCTTCCATAAATAAATGCATCCACTGGATAATGTGAAACATAAAACCTCAATATTTATGTCCAATATATTATGAAGTTTTGATTTAACAAGAGATAATGCATTAAATACCCATTAATCTTCCACAGACCTTAAATTCATTATTTGACATAATTCATATAATCAAAAATATTCACTAATTTCTTACAAAACACTACTCGGATAGTGTTTTTTCTAAAGCTTTGTAATAGTGCCACTTTATGGTGGTTCATTTAAGCATTGAGATTGATAAATCATTGTAAGACTAGAATGCATTGAGTGGGACATCAGTAAATCATTTTGAAAAATAACATTAACTTTAGCTCTATTGATCTTTACAAACCTACTAAAATGATTAATGAGTGTACCCATGTATTTGATAAATAAATTAATTATTATATCTTCACCCTTGATAGTGTTCTAAAATATTGGATTCATCACTCTCATGGATTCAAGAAACTCATCCCTTGGAAAATGATCTTTAATTTTAGGTTATAAGCTTTTTTTTTCTTAGTTTAATTCATGTCTCATATATGACATTATCATATAGAACTCATGTTACAATTATTTCTTCTATTTTTTATCATATCAAATTAGTTGATTTCTTGAAAGTGTGTAGTGGTATCTCATTTCCATTAAAAAAATACAAATATGATCATAAATATTGTATTTCAAATATTTTTTAGGGTCCTTAATATCTTAAAATATTTTCCAACTACTAAATATTGGTCCCTTAATTTTTAGGTGAATAATATAAGATATTAAGAGATTGACAAATTTATTTCCTCAATCGTCTCAAGTTAATAATATAAATAGATCTCTATTATGTAAGTTTCATCGAGCATATAATTTATTTTAGAATTATAATAATACCACATAATGTTAGCATAGTTTCAAAATATATCAAATGGTACAACAAATCTTTTTCCTTGTCAACAAGATGGATATTCTATATGCAAGCTCATACATGGAGATCCATCTTGTATCAACATAATTTTTTTTTAAATTCCCTTTAGTAACTCTAATTACAATTTTTTGAAACACTAAAAACCTTTTTGACTGCTTGACATAAATGCATGCAAGTCATGAATAAGCCCCTTCACTTTTGTGACATTTTGAAATGTGGTAAAAATTTTGAAGCCAAGATTTATTCTATGTGCCATGAAATGAATTAGATTCATAAATGTGGAAATTATTATATATAGGTGAACACATAGACCATTTTTTTTTCCTTGCATTGTTGATACACCATTAGTAAGAACACACACTAACTTGGTACCTGTATCATAATAATTCATCCCAGTTATATCTATCTTCATGTACATTTGAATGAGAAACTTTTTAAAATTGAGTTTAATTATTCCTCCTTTCTCAACATGGTGTCATTGATGTTTTTGATTATTTTAATACTCTACTGAGTAACATTGATGCATACATTTTTTTTGCATTTTTCCATCTGCTTGTTCTTTTAGCTTGTCCATCTTTATCTTTTATTAACACATATAATTTGTCTTAATATTTATAAATTGTGTCCAAATTGAGTCACATTTTATGGTCCCTTCCAAGCTTCCATATTCATATTTTATATTTACATTATGTTAGAGTGTTGATAATATTTTTTGGCTCTACAAGTTCAATGAATAAATATTTTGCTACCTAGTCGAAATTAAATCACGTTCCAATTGTCCATGTACTTCTCTTCTTTTACACAAATATTTGAATGTTATTTTCAACTAAATTTTTTGTTGGTTGATAAAAAATCTCATCAATTATTTTTGACTCATCATTAACATCCATGATGTCCTCAAGTTTCCTTTTAAATAGATTTAGTGAGGGCATTTCATACATAGGGACATCTTCTAGTGGAGGCATATCTTAAAAATGGTTATTAGTGGGTTGTACATTAAAAATGATAGTATAGCATGTAATTATTTTTCAAAATTAGTACAAAAGTGAATAAATAAATAAATAAAAAGTAAATTATTTAATATTTAGTACCTATGTTTGGCATTTCATACCCAAGTACATATTCTAGTGGAGGCATATCTTCAAATGGATTATTTATGGGTTCTATGTTCAAAAGTTGTAAACCATGTAAATATTTTTGAAACTTAATAAAAAAGTACAAATAAGTAAAGATACAATAAATCATTTAAATTTTAATACTTACGATTGGCATTTCATACATAGGTACATCTTCCAATGGAGCCATGTCTTCATCGACATCCATGATGTTATCTTCTAGTGTTCATTTCTTTCAATTCAGTGAGTGCATTTCATACCCAGGTACATATTCTAATGGAGACATATATTCAAAATGGTTATCAATGGGTTATACTTGAAAAATGGCTAGACCATGTAATTATTATTGGACCTTAATATAAAAGATAAAATGAAGATTTCTTGTATACATAAATGATCTCCTGCATACACAAATGACCGTCTGCATATACAGGAAACTACCTACATATGCACATTACTATTTACATATGTAGACAATCATCTATATACACATCCAATCATCTTCATATGTAGACCACTCCCTACATATGTTGATGGTCATCTATATATGCAATTGATTATTTGTATATACTGACAACCATCTATATACATAAATGGTTGCCTAAATGTGTAGGGGTAATTTGCATATACAAGTGGTTATCTATATACGTAGGTAGTCATCTATGTATGTAGATGGTCACCTTTAAATATAGGTGGTCATGTGTGTATAAATCTATGAAATAACCTTAATGGAAAAGTGTAAATAAATACAAATAAATCATTTGATATTTAGTACCTATGTTTGGTGTCTATCTAAAATAAGATAATAGGTTAATTTATTTTCCAATGTTCCCACCTTCTTAACTCTCTATATGTAAGCCATTGAAACAAGCAATACAAACACTTTGTAGTAAATGTTGATGATTGATAGTAAATGTAGATGCTTGCCAACAAATGTAGACACTTGATAACAAATGCAAATGATTTAATGTTGTTGCTTATCAAATATTATATAGGCATAAAAAGTCTACCTAAGATTCTATCAAAGAGAAAAAGGGAGTTTAATATAGTGTTGATAAGTATATTTATTGGAGAATTTACTTGTATTGACTTTTGAGTTACCAAAGGAATACATATATATGAACAGATTTATTTTAAAAATTAGGTGAGTTGACCCTAAAAATTAATTTATATCTAAAAATTTAGGTGATTCCCCACTATTGACTAACCCAAAAAAATTGCCAAATGTTGATTTCTAAAACTTGAATATTTGTAAATTAATGAAAATTCACCAATAAAAACCCTGTGACTAGACTCCTCATATTCAGAATCAAGAGGTTTATAATCACATTCATAAAAATATGAACACATTTTATAAGTATCAACATATTCATCTACAATTTCATTTGTGTCATTAGTCTTGTCATTAACATAAGTATAAACAACAGTAATTTCTTGAATTTTCATGAGATCATCATATGTAATACTTAACTCCTCTGAAACATAAAATAATCTATCTAAATGATGGGAATTCCTAAGGCTGGTTGGAAGAGTAGACATGATATGCATTCCAAGTATAAACACACCTAAAAATAAGGATGATACAAGAATCAAATAAATAATATTTTCAAACACTCATGAAGCTATGATTAGGCAAAAAATTGAGATCTAAAATAAAAATACATAAATATATTTTATTTTTTTAAATAAGAAAACTAGGGGTTTGGTTAGAATATGGGGGTAGGTTCACCAATTTTTATGTTGAATGGATTCAATACACAAACACATTAAACAAATATAAAAAATTATTGTAGTATAACAATATTAAGGATTCAATCATATTTAATTGATGAGAATTGGATGAGTTGGTAAAGTGACTTGGTTGTTTTAAAAACTACACAGGTTCATATCTTAGTATGGTATCAGAGGTTATATGTGGCCGATCATTAGTATTATTGGATCGGTTAAGGTTGATTGTTGGTATTCTTTGGTTAGTTGTGGTCTATGATGCTATTTATGAACCAGTTATGGCCATTTATTGGTATTCTCGAGCCAATTGTGATCATTGTTTAGATTCTAAGGTCGATTGTGGCTATTGTTGGTAAATATGGTACTTGTGATAGATGATCACTTAGGGATATGGGCCCTAGTTATGTCTAGACTAGTTAGAGATCTATTAAAAAAGTGAATACCTATCAAAAAAAGCGATTCAATACTATTTGATAAATAATGGGAAATTACTCATTCAAGTATGTATAATAAATTAAGTAAATTCATATATTATACTAAGCAATAAAAAGAGCTTATATTATTTTATGTTTCATTATGTATTACATAGTGATCTAGAATTGTATTAGGATAATGATGTAGCCATGTGCTTTGTTCAATCAACATTTTGACAATTTTTTCTTCCTAGACACTTCTATCATAGAAAACACATATGTCAATGTAGGTGTTAGGCCTTTTCACAGATGTCCAACCCAAAATATACACAGGAACGAATCCAAACTTTCACCAAAACTACATTATCAATTATATATGTTTTTTTCCTTCAAAATGTGTCAAATTAAGTGTGGAAGCCATGTAATAAGTTAAACACTAGTTCTCTTATCTTTTTACCTCTTTTAACATATAAAAAGGGGTTAGTAATTGAGTTAAGCTAGCCCAAAAAATCAAATCATTGCTAAGTGTTGTTTACACAGTCAATACTCTTAATAGGGCCTCTTACTCAAATGAAGTTATCCCTCTTAGATGTGTGTGTATAATGGTGATCGTGAAACTAGATGCTCTTTCACATATTCCAATCCTTCGTAGAAGTAATGCAAGTGAAAATTGATGTTGTATAATATTTCAAAAAAAATAGTTATATTAATTTTATATGTAGTATAATTCAATATATTTTGAATAAGACAAAGTACATACTAATTTATATGTTTTCTTCATAATGCTTGATAACATAAACTATGCCATAGTTCTTTATATATAGGGATCTCTTAATTTTAAATTAGGACTTAGTGGCATGAAAAAGTCTATAATATAATAAACACATACTGTTAAATAAATGGTTAGAAGGAAAAAAGTATGAGAAATGCTCAAAAAAAAAGTCTAGACACTTCATTTAGGTTTCAACACTTGTGTCAATGTAGGTGTCAAAACCATATGAAGGTATCTAGGATAAAAACACAAAGATAAATAGATAACAATCAGGGATCCCTGGCATGCATTGAATAATAAGAAATTTAAATAACAAACAAACCAAAAGTGGTAAATAAATTAATTAAAATAATAAAAGACTGAAGAGGTCTACATGAAATCATGCCACTAAGTCTAACTTCCAACTCTTTGATGATGAATTATGGATATTGGTTGGAAATGTTGATTCAATTATTTCCATAAAAAATGGAATATAAGTTCTAATTAATTAATGATATGAAGTGTGATGGATTAAATGATAAAGTAAATGGAGGAATAATAAGAGTATAATTATGTAAGCGGATGATATGAATGTATTTAAGGTGAATAAGTATAATGTGAAAATTTGAAAGGGTTGGAGTTTAACTAGTGAGGATGATGGTTGTTTATATCCATTCACTCAGGTACAAATCCTTATAGATAATTAACATATAAAGTTAAGAAATTAAGGTCAAGGGTGCACCTTGGGTGACTCTGATAGCATGGATGTCCCTTACTTATCGTTTCTTCACCAAAAGAGCTCATTGATTTATAAGTTTGCTTACTTAGTATTTTAAATTATATATATATATATATATATATATATATATATATATATATATATATATATATATATATATATATATATATATATATATATATATATATATATATATATATATATATATATATATATATATATATATATATATATATATATTTCTAAAATATGTATAGAGATATCAAGATTTTATGTAATTTAGTGATTCCATGGAATGCCTTCAAGTATATAATAAATAAAAAAGTTTAATGTGGAAAAGAATAAATGTGGTGATGCAGTTTTAATATTTATTGCTAAGGGGATTATTTATAATTTATTAATGTTAATACTTTTATTATAGTCATGAAGATTAATACATCTCATGAGCCCACAATAACATTTAAAGTTTTTATGTGAAGTGATTTCATTTTCTTTGAAAGCAAATATATGTAGAAATATTTGTTAAGACATAAGTCATGGGGGCTGTATAAAAATGTGAATTCCTTATAATGTAATTTTTCATGTGGAGATCTAATGGTGTGACAAATTATATTCAAACTATAAAATGATTAGAGGCCAAGTGGTTGTGTAGTATAAGTTAGATGTTGGGGAGTTATGCCAGGTGATAGATAATAATCACACAAGTAGTAGATTCGTACAACTTTCCATATGGCCATCAAATTTAGGGTTTAATCAAAAAAATTCTACATGGGGTGAATCTTTCCTTATGAGGGAGGCACATATTGATTGTGGAAAATCTTTAGGACTAGTAATACATAGCATTCACTTTATTTAAAAAAAACCATTTGTCTACACATGCATTGGTAGATATGTTTAAGGTATTTTTTATCCCTCCTTAATTTTAAATATCATTAAATTTAGAAGCTCTAGGCTATCAACATTTAACACAATACCCAAAAATAAACACCAATCTGGTAATATTTTAGCTTCATTATTTTTAGCATGGCATAGATTTGATAATCAAACATACATGTCATGTTTTTTTAATGAGAATTATCTACTTAACATTGCCCTTTAAATAATAATACAATTCATATGATAAAAAGGAAACATAAGTGTGTTTGTGTGTGATATTTTATAGTATTTGATAGTTTGCCTAAAATTTTCTCTTTCATCTAATACATTATCTCAAATAAATTGGTTGTATTTTATGACTAGAAAACATAAATATGGCCATAAAACCATCAAATTTACCAATTATTTGAAATATGCTTCTATGTATTAAAAATAACATCATATTCATTATAATAAAATAAGTGTATGCAATGGTAAATGCAACAAATCTACAAATCAATCCTAAATTAGAGAAGATAGATCCCACTTACACTTCCAATTGGAGGCATATCTTCAAAAGGGTTGTCAATGGGTTCTACATGAAAAATGGCTAGACCATGTAATTATTATTGGACCTTAATATAAAAGATAAAAAATGAAGACTGCTTTTATACATAAATGATCTCATGCACACACAAATGACCATCAACATATACAGGCAACTACCTACATATGCACATTACTACCTGCATGTGTAGACAATCATCTATATACACATCCAATCATCTTTATATGTAGACCACTCCCTACATATGTTGATGGTCATCTATATATGCAATTGATCATTAGTGTATACTGACAACCATCTATATACATAAATGCTTAACTACATGTGTAGGGGTAATTTGCATATGCAAGCACTCATCTATATATGTAGGAAGTCATTTATGTATGTAGATGGTCACCTTTAAATACAGGTGGTCATGTGTGTATAAATCTATGAAATAACCTTAATGGGAAAGTGTAAATAAATAAAAATAAATCATTTGATATTTAGTACCTATGTTTGGTGTCTAGCTAAAATAAGATAATAGGTTAATTTATTTTTTAATTTTCTCACCTTCTTAACTCTCTCTATGTAAGCCATTGAAACAAGCAATACAGACACTTGATAGTAAGTGTTGATGATTAATAGTAAATGTAGATGCTTGCCAATAAATGTAGACACTTGATAACAAATGCAAATGATTTAATGTTGTTGCTTATCAAATATAATATAGGCATAAAAATAATACCTAAGATGCTACTGAAGAGAAAAAGGGAGTTTAATATATTACTGATAAGTAAGTATATATAGTGGAGAATTTACTTGTATTGACTTTTGAGTTACTAATGAAATATATATATATATATATGAACAGATTTATTTTAAAAATTAGGTGAGTTGAACCTAATAATTAATTTATATCTAAAAATTTAGGTGATTCCCCACTATTGACTAACCTAAAAAAATTACCAAATGTTGATTTTTAAAACTTGAATATTTGTAAATTAATGAAAATTCACCAGTAAAAACCCTGCGACTAAGCTCCTCATATTCACAATCAAGAGGTTTATAATCACATTCATAACAATATGAACACATTTTATAAGTATCAACATATTCATCTAAATTTACATTTGTGTCATTTGTCTTGTCATTAACATAAGTATAAGCAATAGTAATTTCTTGAAATTTTATGAGATCATCATATGTAATACATTTCTCCTCTAAAACATAAAATAATCTATCTAAATGATGGGAATTCCTGAGGCTTTTTGGAAGAGTAGACATGATATAGGTTCGAAGCATAAACACACCTAAAAAGAAGGATGATACAAGAATCAAAGAAATAATATTTTCAAACACTCATGAAGCTATGATTAGGCAACAAATTGAGATCTAAAACAAAAATACATAAATATATTTTATTTTTTTAAAGAAGAAAACTAGGGTTTGGTTAGAGTATAGGGGTAGGTTCACCATTTTTTATGTTGAATGGATTCAATACACAAACACATTAAACAAATAAAATAGTTTTTATTGTAATATAATAATATTAAGGATTTAATAAGATTTAATCGATGAGAAATAGGTGAGTTGGTGAAGTGACTCGGTTATTTTAAGCACTACCCAGGTTCATATCTCAATATGGTATCGGAGGTTATATGTGGTTGATCATTAGTATTCTTGGGTCAGTTGTGGTTGATTGTTAGTATTCTTGGGTTGGTTGTGGCCTATGATGTTATTTATAAACCAATTATGGCCATTTGTTGGTATTCTCGAGCCAATTGTGATCATTTTTTGGATTTTGAGGTCGATTATGGTTATTACTAGTAAATATGGTACTTGTGATAGATGATCACTTAGGGATATGGGCCCTAGTTATGTCTAGACTAGTTGGAGATCTATTAAAAAAGTGAATACCTATCTAAAAAAAGGATTCAATAATATTTGATAAATAATGGGAAGTTACTTATTCAAGTATGTGTAATAAATTAAGTAAATTAATATATTATACTAAGGGATAAAAAGAGCTTATATTATTTTATGGTTTATTATGTATTAAATAGTTATCTAGAATCATATTACGATAATGATGTAGCCATGTGTTTTGTTCAATCAACATTTTGACAATTTTTTCTTCCTAGACACTTCTATCATAGAAAACACATATGTCAATGTAGGTGTTAAGCCTTTTCATAGATGTCCAACCCAAAATATACATAGGAATGAATCCAAACTTTCACCCCAAAAATTGAATCATTGCTAAGTGTTGTTTACATAGTCAATACTCTTAATAGGGATTCTTACTCAAATGAAGTTATCCCTCTTAGATGTGTGTGTATAATGGTGATCGCGAAACTAGATGCTCTTTCACCTATTCCAATCCTTAGTAAGAGTAATGAAATTAAAAATTGATGTTATATAATGTTTCAAAAGAACTATTTATATTAATTTTAATGTAGTTTAATTCAATATATTTTGAATAAGATAAAGTACATACTAATTTATATTCTTTCTTCATAATGCTTGATAACATAAACTATACCATAGTTTTTTATATATAGGGATCTCTTAATTTTGAATTAGGACTTAGTGGCATGCAAAAGTCTATAATATAATAAACACATAGTGTTAAACAAAGGGTTAGAAGGAAAAAAATATGAGAAATGCTCAAAAGATAAGTCTAGACACTTCATTTAGGTTTCAAAACTTATGTGAATGCAGGTGTCAAAACCATATGAAGGTGTCTAGGATAAAAACACAAAGATAAATAGATAACAAGCAGGGATCCCTGACATGCATTGAATAATAATAAATTTAAATAATAAACAAACCAAAAGTGGTAAATAAATTAAGTGAAATAATAAAATACTGAAGAGGTCTACATTAAACCATGCCACTAGAAGTCTAATTATATGTAAAGAAGATTATCCATGCAAACCTATGAAAAATATACTTTGAAATTGTTATTGTATGAAATATTGGTATCTATATTGTCATATTTTTTTGGTCAAAGCATATTGTGGTTAGTTTTCTATCATTGGGAATAAATTTAACTCGTTATAAATAAAAAATTATTAGTAAAATTAATGGACAGTTTCTCCTATGTAGGCAGAGCCTCCATAGATGATTCATCCTTATATGTTTTGCTAGCTTCATCATTGGTGGTAGAGGATGATCAGAAAAGAAGAGTTAACGGTCCCTTAAACATGTGTAGAACTGGGAGATTTTCATGAACTAAGAGAAAATGTAAGGGAAACTTCATGATAAACTGGGTGGCAGTCCCTATCAAGAGAATTTGTTGCAGTGTTGTAAGACATCAAATAGAGCCAAAGTTTAAGGAGGATAAATACATCCATACATTATTTAAAGCTTTTATCTAACATCAACACTTTTTCAACTTCATCATCCTTTGGATTGGAGTCACCCATAACTACAATAGGTATTATAAAGTACTAACTCTCCTCTATATGTGAGCCTAATTTTTTATCCATGGCCTTGAGCTATTAGGCACCTTGAACATAAAAATTAATAATTCTACATAACAAAGTCTTACCATGTTGCACAACCTTTTTCTATCTTTTCTTGAGATCCCAACTACATCTCTAATATTTTTTTCAAGAGAAATAATGGCACCTAATTATTGATCATCATCATATCTCTCATGATAGCATTATGGTTATCACTTCTCCCAGATGGATCTAAAACCTTTTATAGTTGCTTCACTTTCAAGGACACTTCTAAATAAGATTTAATTTTTTAAACTATAACCTGTGAGCACTCAAGGATGAAAGCCATGTTAAAATCCTTGAGTAGTGTAGAATGTATGCTTGGGGATTCACTACAAATAACTCCATTGGCACATTTAAGATGAATATGAAAAACTCCTTTTGATCTTCTTCTTCATCATATATATGTTTCTTAACTATTGTTGAGTGTTGAGTTTTAAATATATTAAAATCATGAAATTTATTTATAATAAGTTTAGTATGCAGTTAAATTATTTTGAGAATAATAAAGCCATTAAAGGCTATAAATAGGTTTAGTTTATTTTCATGTTGTTAGTTTCTATTTTTATTATTTAAATAAATTTGTAAATTTTTATTTATTTATATAAAAGCATGTTCACATGCAATTTTATAATTAATGAGTTGAAAAAGTAATTTACTCAATAGATTAATTTTGTTGTTTTAATTTTTTATGATATGGATATTGCATATTTGATGTGAGTTTCTTGTTGTTTTATCTTTTTTTTATGAACATTTCTTCATTTCATATATTTAAAATATTCAATTGGTATTAGAGTAAGGAACTTGGGTTATATTTTTTTCCAATTATTTATAAAAATTGATCATAGAAAACTCTAAGTCTCTTCCCATTTATAAATTTAGTGTAAATGACTATGATTATTAGAGCATCAATATGGTGAATATTTTGACAAGAAAATTTGTATTGAAGGTGGTATAAACTAGTTATCAAGAACCAATAGATTGAAAATTTGGTCTAGATAATGATAGACAAGCTAAGAAGTAAGCTAAGAATAAAAACCCAAAAGCTTTGTTTCATATTTCAAACTACTCTAGAAAAGATACTATTTTCAATAATTACAAGTACAAGGACAACCAAGGATGCCTAGAAGAGTCTATAAGAAGCTCACTAAGGTAGTAAACAAGTCAAAGTGATTAGATTGTAAAAATTGAATAGATAATTTGATAATTTTAATATTCAAGAAGCTGAAAGTGTGAGTGATTTATGAATAAGATTAAAGGATGTATTCAACAAGATTGTTACAATTGGAAAAATGTTAAACAAATAGGTTGTTGTGAATAAAGTGTTAAGTTGTCTCACACCAAGATATAACCATGTTACCATAATTATTGAAGAAATAAAATATTTTACTACTCGAGATTGATCACCTAGTTGGATCTCATGTGTCCCATGAATAAATACTAAGATACACATTAAATGAAAGTGATGAGAAATGTTTTGCTTCAAAATTAAATTTCATAAATAATGAAGGTACTAGCACTAGTAACAAGAACAATAATAGACAAGAAGATCCAATATAAAAATCAACTAAAGATAAAGAAAAGAAAAAAGGTATAACTATTCAAGAGGAAGAGAGGAAGAAGAGGTGCTTAAGTTGTAAGATGAAGAAGTATAGGGAGATTTGATAAGATAAATATTCAATGTTATTACTATCATAGGTATGGTCATTTTGATTTTGGATTTAGATTAAAATTAATAAATTAAATTTAAAGTGATAATTATGCTAATGAATGTAATGATGCTTATGCATACAATGTATTCATATCATATGACAAAGTTGAAAACAGTCATAAATAGGTTTGGTATCTAGATTCAGGGTATTCCAATCATATTTCATGAATCATGAGTAGTTTTATATAATGGATACAAGTTTATAAACAAATATAAAACTTGGTAATGAAAAATATTTGGATGTTTCATAGAAATGAACTATGAAGGTGAATATTACATAAGGTAATAAATGTATTATTATACCCTAAAGTTTAAACATAATTTGTTGAGTATTGGAAATCTATGTGTAAATAGATATAAGGTGGTTTTTTATGATAAGCAATGTATAATTTATAACAAAAATAAAGTAAATAAAGTTTTTAAAATTATACCTATGTCTAAGAATAAGATGTTCCCATTAAGGTTTGGAAAGCATAATAACAAACTTGAAAATATGGTATACAAAGATAACAGTTACTTATGGCATTTCAAGTATAGGAACATTTATTTTAAATGTTTGAATTTAATAACATCACAAGAACTAGTCTATCATTTTCCAAAGTTTGAATAGCATAAGGAATTTTGTGAAGTATGTGTTAAAGGAAAACACGCAAGAGAAAAGTTTCCAAAAGGTAGTGCATAGAGTGATTATTATCTATCTCAATTTGTTCACTCATATATTTATGGTCATGTGAAAATAAAAAGTTTGGGTAAGTCATGTCATATTTCATTACATTTATTGATGATTATTCATGAAATTATTGGGTTTATTTTTTGAAGCAAAAAGGTGAAACATTTGGTACATTTACAAGGTTTAAATCCATTGTAGAAAATGAAAGTAGCTATAAAATAAAGTGCTTAACGAATGATTGTCAAGGTGAATTCTATTCAAAATATTTTAGGAATTATTGTTATTTAAATGATATAAAAATACAAAACACAACTGCCTACACCCATAAACAAAATGGTGTAGCCAAAAGAATGAACCATATAGTGGTTTAAAATGGGAAGGAGGATGTTACAAATAAAGGGATTGAATAACTCTCTTTGGGGTGATGAAGTTGATAAAATAGTAAATATCTAAATAAAATTACCACTAGTGCACTTAAAAATATGATTCCATATGAAGCATGGTATAAAAATAATCCTAATGTCAAATACTTCAAAGTTTTTGGTTATATGGGCTATGTTCATGTAGCTGATCAGAAAAGAAATAAGTTGTATCCAAAGAGTGAGTCTTATATTTTTGTTGGGTACAGTGAATGAAAATCTAGAATTGATGTATATATTCAAAAAAAAAGGATTCAAAAGAAGCAAGATTTAGCGTACTCTTTACTACAATAAAGAAGGTAATGAGATCCTTATTATAACTTTATATGTTGATTTTTATATATGGGCAGTGATTATAAGATGAATGATGAGTTAAAAATTAATATGATGAATGAATTTGAAATGAAAAATTTAGGTCTCATGAAATACTTCTTAGGGATGGAGGTCATCAAAGTAAAGATGAAATCTATATTTGTCAAACAAGGTATGCAAATGGTATGTTGAATAAATTCAATATGGTTGATTGTAAGTTAGTCTCAACTCTATCTACTCATGGAGTTATGTTATGAAGAGAATATAGTGTTGAAATAGTTTATGCCACAACTTAAAAAAAAATTAGGGAGCTTAATGTTTCTATCTCACTCAAGACTAGATATTATTTATTAATTTTCTCTTGCTTCAAGGTATATGTCTATATCATATGAAATTCATATGAAGCAATCCAAGATTATTTTAAGATATGTGAAAGGTACTATTAGATTTGGTATTCATATTATGCTACTAAAAAATCTGAACTTGTTGGTTTTAGTGTTATTTATTGGGGAGGTAGTTTGGATGACTAAAAGTCAACATCTAGGAATTATTTTTCACTTAGTTCTAGTTTAGTTACATGGAGCTAAAAAAATAAAACTTAAGTTCCATATTCATCTGAAAAATAATAATATATTATATTCACTTCATCATGTACAAAAACATTATGGCTCCAAAATGTTTTAGAATAAATTGAAGAGAAAAAAATCAACCTACATTGATTTTTTTGTAATAATGTAAGTGATATTGAATTGGCCAAGAATCCAGTGTATCACAATAGGTCAAATAATTTTTATTTTGAGTACCACTTTAATCAATATTTATTTAAAATAAATATGTATAATTGAATTATATAAACATCCAGGAATAGGTTTCATATATCTTCACCAAAGTTGTTGCAAAAATTCAGTGTTTGAAACACTGATATCAAATTATTAGTCCACTCAAAATTAAGGGGGATAAAGTTGGTTAGATTTTATTGAATGTTGAGTTTTAAATATATTAAACTCATGCAATTAAATTATAATTATTTTACTATGTAGTTAAATTATTTTTATAAATCCATTAAAGGCTATAAATAAGTTTAGCTTATTTCATGCAAGTATATTTTATTTTTATTATTTAGATGAAATTTGGAATAATTTATTTATTTATAGAAAAACATATTATGTGGGTTGGCTATTGGAACTAATAAATAACAAGTACAAATATAATCAGTACACACATTCATGATCATGATGTTTAATTAGTTATCCCATTTGTATGGAATATTTATATACAACTAGATAATAATAAATTGGTGCACCCTCTCAAGCATCAAGATTCATATCAAAGAGTTATTACTGGTTAATGTAAATTTAAATATTATACAACGAATATTAAAATGATCCCTAAGATATTTTATCATTTTCCATAGTGGATACAAGTAGTGATATTATATCCTACTATACGTTATACTCAAATACATATTGCACATTCTTGAGTTTCATATTCCAAAAAATATTCTATGAGTAGTGATCACGATGACTATGCTACAACACCTAATGCCTTTTCATATTTAGATTAATCTGTACAATAGTAATTTTCTCCCATGAAAATTCATCTTCATCATGATTTATCCAAGAATATACTATGGCACTCCCATTGATGGGATCATGGGATATTTTATTGCAAAAATTTAATAAAAAAATATAAACATACAAAATGTGTGTGTGTGTGTGTGTGTGTGTGTGTGTGTGTGTGTGTGTGTGTGTGTGTGTGTGTGTGTGTGTGTGTGTGTGTGTTTAATTTTTTTGATATATAAAATAAAAAATAAATAAAATATTTCATACACACACACACACACACACACACACACACACACACACACACACACACACAAGGGTGTGTGTGTGTGTGTGTGTGTGTGTGTGTGTGTGTGTGTGTGTGTGTGTGTGTGTGTGTGTGAAATATTTGATTTATTTTTTATTTTATATATCAAAAAAATTAAAAATAAATCAAAATGTTTCAAAAATATAAAAACATTCAAATTATTCTTAAAAAATAAAAATTCATGATTGAGCATGACATGAGATGCTAGTTTTTTTTTTCATATGTTATTTATCAAATATTTTGTCAATAACATATTATTTTATATATACACATACATTTAATTAGGTATATGAGTGTGATGTAAGACATACATTTGAATTCTTAGATGTTGGATTCCCTTCTACCCAATGTTCATACCTATGTCGGGGACATAAATCTACAAGTGACATTATAACATGTTATATATATCTTTGATTTCAAATGCAATATTGAGATACATATCTTACAAATGACTTTCTAATGAATCATTTTTACAAAGATGTGTTACTTTTTAATAATATTACAATCATACATTTGGATGGAATAAAGTATTTTTTAGTTTTTTATGCTCTTTCAATGTTGTTTACTATCTTACATAATAGGCTATACATTACTTGATTATTATGTGTATTCTTGGCCTTTGTGTGTGAAAAAATTTCTTCAACATATATATGATTTTGATTAGTATGTGCAACATTTGAACATGTCTATTGATTTTGATCCTTGGTCCTATGTTTTAGGTGACACTTCAACATGTCCATTATTTATGACATTCTTGATGTCCTTTTTATACAACCCTTGGCCTTATTTGTTGTGACATATTCATGCAACCCTTAGCCACATTATGTTACATTATATGCTATTGTATGGCATTGTGTTAACTATGTGTTATTATTTCTGTGATTTCCAAGCTTCATTAGTGGTGCCATCATAGATATCATGCACTTTTACTATGTAGTATAGTTTAGAGATGGTTACTTTACTACACGCCTCATTACCAAATCTATCTAGAAATGATATTTGTATGCCTTGAATTATATATTTTACATACATGCTTAAAATGACACTTCTATTACTAAGATGACATACTCTCCACATGTTCACATAATGATATATAACTACAACTTTATCATATTATATATCTAACTCTTATTTCTAGATGAGTGACTTATAGGCTACATCCTTCATCTCAAAATTTAGGCATCATAGTGAGATTTTCCTAGAGATCCAAACCTCTACAAACATAAAGAATTAGATTTGGGATAAAGTACAAGTTTTTATAAAAAAAATAGAGTATAGGTTTTCAAAGATTCAAAATGATTCAAAATCATATTTTATAAAACAAATTGGGTTTCAATTATTCAAATTAATTCAAAAATGAAACATATGACACATATGAGCACTTTGTTAAAAAATTTGGGGCATATGACATATATATGCATTTAATTTTCAAAGACTAAAATCACTTGATTAAAGTTACATGTTTCAAATACAATTATAGTTGAGACATGCAATCATGATGTGGACATGAATATTCTTCATTCTCTTTCAATTATGAAACTAAAATATAAATTTGTCTATAGTGGTGTGATTAAAATATATTTCAGGAAATGTACCTTCAATTTTAGTCACTTTGAATCACTTCTAAAAAACCCATTGTGTGGTGCTATATTTTTTGCACGTGATGTATGTTTGGGTTTACTGACACTCAATGGAATTAGCATAAGTTACACCTTTCTGGATTAGTACATTGGGTATTAATTCCCTTTCATCAGAGTTAGAATGATTCATCTTTCCAACTCAAGAGATTGATTACTTACTCAAAATTAGAACTTGATCACTCTCAATTAGCCATCAATTCTAATTATCAAAGTTCTTCAACATGATGGCCCAATTATACATAATAGGATATAGTTTTTAGTTCCATTTAGTTTCAATTCCATATAGGTGTACTCCTTCCTTTCTTGAATTTCAATTTTTTTATTTTCAAATTTATTATTTATCAAGCCTCAAAATGGAAAAAATGACTACTTTATGACTCATTTTAGGGCTTTTAGAATTTTATTTCCTAATATAATTGAAGTATCCTCTTAAATATAAAGTGTGTTGTACACACTCAGATTCAATTATTTCACCTTCACTTTATAAATTTAACCATTTCACTAAGCATTTTATCTATATATGGCTTTCAAAATTTATCTTGCATTAATACTACTAAAATATTTCAATGTAAAATACTCAAGATCATTAAAATCATCCTTAGACTATCTGTAGTACAATGCATGTGACCTTGATATTTTTATACAAGTTTATTATATGAAGACATGAACACTATTACGCTCTTATCCACTTGGGTCAGTTTCACCCTATACCAAATACTAACTATTTTGGGTAATTAAAATCATTATTTTAAGTCTTCATTCATATTTCATGAGGTTTGATAAATTAAATTATCATCAAATTTACCTACAAATACACATCAAGGGTCATTCATTATTTCCACTTATTATTCACTACGTTCAAACCTATACACTTCTACACATTAAGAAAAATATTTCCTATTATACACAAATTCAAGATCCTTCATTAAGAGTAGACATAAGCCAAGATAAGAACATGCTAGAGAAATTCAAGAGCTTTAATTTTCAACTATTGAATCCATTTTATAGCTTGATACATATATTTAAAGGATCACAAATGCGCATTCACTCTATGCATGAGAACTATGTGGGCTTATTTTCCCTCTTTGAAGTATTGGATATATATACAAATATAAGATGAATGACCTTTTAGTTTCAAATTAAGGTAATAAATATGTCCTTCATCAAACCCCTCCACCTCCTACATCTCCTCTATATGTTGTGTGTATGTATATTCAATCTGAAGCACCAAGTATTTACAATTTTTAAGAGCTCAAAGATGAAATTATAAATATTGGAAGCATAATAGAAGAGTTTCAAAAGAAAAATAATTTTTTTAGTTGAAATAGCACATCATTATAAAATTAGGTCACATATGCAAAGAATATGGAATGTGCCAATTTTAATCATGCATTTGTATCTTCATCTAGAAATGTTGTGCCTAACAAAACTTCATATCCAAATGTGAATATCCAATATAATAAATATATAACATGTTATTAAAAATAATAAAACATGGTAATACAATTTAAAGTGAGATATTAAGGGAAATACTTAAAAACAAGTTAATCAAACTACCCCCTCTACATCCTCTTAGGATATAAAAATACTATTATGCATATCATAGAATACATGATAATCATACAAATTATTGTTTGGATTTGAATAATAAATTACTAAGTACAATTCATAGTGATCTTCCTATAATATACACATCAATCAATAAACCCACTCACCTTATGAGTGCATCTTCTATAACATAAGTGTAAAAAGAACAAGTAGATAAATAAAAGAATAAATCAAATTAAAAAAAGAGGCAAAAAAAAATTAGAACAAGAAAATATTCTAAAGGCATAAATAGAGCAATAAAAATTTCAAAAGGAAAAGTTAAAGTAAGTGATATTATAAAAATATCAAGATGAAAAATAAAATTTATAGATAGGATAAGATGAAAATAACAATTACAAAAGCAATGCATTGCAAAGGTGATGTTAGAAAAGAGCAATTGGAAAATAAAAGTCAAGGTAAGTAAATAAGCATGCTTAAAGCATGATTTTTAACAAAATAAGTAAAATAATAAGATACATTTCAAAAATCTAAAGTTTCTAATATGTTGGGAAAGGGGATATTTACAAACCTTTCCTCATATTAGGACACTTTCACTATCATTTCTCACATAAGTGGAAATAAATTTATAGATATCAAGGTTATGGACTATTAAGATATAATTTTTTATTTTATGTCATTTTTTAGTTTTCTAAGAATTAAGTATCAACAAGTAGATAAGGATAATCCAATCTCAGCAAGTGTGGGATTAATTTAGCTAGGACTTTCATTTTCTTTAAAAAAAAAAGTTATCTTACTTTTCATGTTGTTTATAATCCAATTAAATATAAAGTTGTGATTATAAAATCATAGTTACACTATTTAGGAACAATGATTGGTAGAAATAATTGTTGCCTAACATTTGATCATGAAGGCAAGGTGACATTTTTTTCCAAACAAGGAAATTATTTAGAGTAAAATCAAAAAAAAAAAAGATCATGTATTTATCTAGTATATAAATAGATATGAATAATGGCATATAATTAGAGGCACAAAACATAATACAATAAAAAAGATAGTTATGATGCTAATATAGATATGGATATGGAATAGGTAAGAAGTAGGCTAGTACTAGATTATATAATAGTCATCAAATTTTGGATTAAATACCTCTTTAGTTTTAGACACTTACATCAACTTGGTATGGTTTTTTGAACACTTCTATATGACTTGGACATAGGTGTCTAGTACAAAATACCTACCAAAAATAGATGTAACCACCTGGATGCTTCTATATTTTGTGTTGCCTTCACTTTGGTGCATTCAGATATGGGTTATGAACTATCACTACTTGTGAAATGAGAAACTAGAGCTCTTCATCTTCATAGTGACAATATTTTAAAAGGGTTAGTGGGCACATAGTGTCGAGCTACCCAAGAGACTCCTCTATCAATGAACACTACCTACATATCTAATAATTTGAAAATAGACTCAAACTTATGTATTTATCCACTACTTATTGGTTTTTATGTGCACAAAGATGCAATGTATGATAATTAAGTACATAAAAAAACTATAGGATTACATTCCATTTATAAATTGGATGACTTTATGGCACTGGCCACTTGCCTTAGATAGGGACACTTGCATCAGTATACATGTATTACAAGGATGCAGGTGTCTAGGTATTTGGAAAACAAGTGGAGGTCCATAAATTGTAAAGACATAAAATAAACATTTTTACAACATTATGGGCAACATATAAGGTCGAAGTCATCAAAATGACATTGGTCAGACTAAGAGAATAAATTTAGCACATATAGATAGTGTATGCAGTCCTTTTAGTAGTGGTTAGGGTTTAAAAATTGAAGTTACATCTATGATATGTATTTTCTAAGTGTATAAGACTGATCTATTTTATAATTCATAAATAATGTCTCCATTCTAGTAATGGTCCCCCTTATTTTGGTTATGAAATTACTAGTTTAAAGGAAAAAATAATGCATACCTGGGTGTGTATAATACACCTTATCTTTACATGAGCCCAAATTGAGTACTTTACTATAAACTAACTTGTAACCAAGATCATGTTACAATATATAATCAATGCATATAATCTAAAATCAAAATCATTGAAATTGATTGAAAGTAAAGTGAGCAAGGTTTAAGAGTAAACCTATGTATCGATGTAATTGCCTTTCCTTTTAAGAATTTTATTTGAAAATATGTATCATTGTGATTGTTAGAGATATGATCAAGAAAGATATTAAATATGTAAATTACATATATATATAGAGAGATAGACAGATATTGGAAGACACATACCCCAAACTTTAGGAAAAATGTGAGTTTCCATTGGACAATTGAGATTAACTCAATCATGCAATAAAATCAAACTTATAACCTAGTGAGGATATGTGAACCAAGTCAAATCACACACTATATATATGATGAGGTTGAATGATGTAATCAAGTCCAAAATATAAACTTGGCAAAATTGAGTGGTTTAATCACCTAAACCATACCAAAGGAGAACCAATGAATGTATTATATTGGATCAATACAATCCATAATAGTTCATCCTAGTGTAGGCTAAATTCTATATAAGTATTTGGTGTAGGCTAAATTGTTTGTTTGATTATGGAATTTTCACTCTTAAGAAGAAGTGTCATCTCTTTTAGTTAGTATAGAGGTGAATTTTAATTATCTTATTCTATTTTGACATTATTATGATGCTACTAAAATAAGTCATATATGCATATGTTAATTTAGTATTCTTTTAAATGGGATTTTTTTTTTAATGTTGATTGATTGTACTTCCTTGAAATTTGTGGGAAAATGTTTTCTACTCTTGGTGAGAGATAAGTTTTAAGATTATATGGATAAACACATCTTTATGTTGGCATATATCTCTCCTAATTGTGAAAATAGATTGAGATACCATACTTATAT
The DNA here is from genome assembly GCA_037957365.1 of Torreya grandis. Classification (NCBI taxonomy): domain Eukaryota; kingdom Viridiplantae; phylum Streptophyta; class Pinopsida; order Cupressales; family Taxaceae; genus Torreya; species Torreya grandis. The sequence goes on along the minus strand of JARHVA010006083.1, from coordinate 669,688 downwards.
GGGTGAGTTTTCCATAATTATTATATACTTTACCTATAATGACCTATTCATCATCATACTTTTTAGGAGTTACATAGAGTAGTGATAGTATTAGCATGTTATACTTATCTAAAGCTACACTATGTAGTGATAATATTAACTATACACAATATTTTTACTAGGATCCTTAATTACTTTTCTCGAGAATGAGAAAAACACTCTCTAGTTTAGATAAATCTATTAAAAGATGGAATATTTTGTGAAAATTTTCATGTTTAATTATTTTAGCTTGTATGATGATCTTATGTGCTATTAGAAAATCAATGAAATTTTGACTAAGATATGTGGGACCCTTGAACATAAGGAAGTGGTTAGTCCTTTTGTATACAAGCTTATCTTGATAATTATGGACCCTAGGATGGTCATGATAGAATAAGTCAGTGTAAGTAATACTCATGACTAAGCTTTATTAATTTTTAAATGTCATTGATTAGGTTCTTGTGGGACCAATACTTTAAGAATAGATCAACTTGAAGGAACCATGGTGAGTTCTATAGGTAATTTCCCAATTATTTTCTTGATTTTTACATTATATATCATGTTGTTGATTTATTAAGAAATGCTTTTTATTGAGAAATTTTCTTTGAATAAGAGTCATCAGGGATGATGACTAGATTTAAATGGGAAGGATGTTATATCCTCATTTCTTACTACACAAATTTGGTAGATTATCCATAGATATCTGTAGTTAATAAATTTGGTAGATTATCCATGAATATTTGCAATTAAATAAGCTTGATATTTATGCTATTTTGAGATAATAGAATGTTTCTTAGTTAGATGATATTACATGATTGTTTATTATGAATTTGTTTATGTATAAGCTTACATTTTAAGCATATTAATGAATTATTTTAGTTATATATTATTGTTTATTATTATTATCATATGAAAGGATCTAATTACCTGAGTGTTGTGAGGTGGATGTAGGATAATTCTTCCCTAGAGTGTACTAAAGGGAGATCATCATCATAGAGGATTACGTAAATAGAGATATCACTGGTTGATAAATAGCTAGTGAAACCCTTCACACACCATAATAATTAGTCAAGGTAGAAAATGCATTTAAAAATGACTATTTTGGTGTTTTTTTTTTTTTAATTTGATAGTTTCTATGATTACCTAAATAGGTAATTTTTTAAAATTAATTTCCTTGTGTGTTTAGCCTAAAGTGTCATTAATACATGTAGAGGCATATTCTATAAAGGTAAAATTTAATACAGGTTATTATTTATGATTTTATCATTAAATTAATAAAGAAAAATTAAATATTAAATGGGTTTAATATGAAATTGGAATTTCATATTAAAATATAAAAAGGGAATTATTTTTTAAAAAAGAGAAAAATAGAAAATCATTGAAATTAGAAAAAAGAAAGAGTTGTATTTGTTGTAATTCTAGTCTACAAATAATTAATTGAATTCCTGGGGCATCACCCCATTTAATTATAAACTAAGATTTAAAAATATATTTGAGTAATGAATTTGTGTAGCGACTTCATGTTTTATAGATAAAATTTTTCATAATGGCATCACTTGACTTTCTAGGCCATCAGTGTGTGTGTGTGTGTGTGTGTGTGTGTGTGTGTGTGTGTGTGTGTGTGTGTGTGTGTGTGTGTGTGTGTGTGTGTGTGTGTGTGTGTGTGTGTGTGTGTGTGTGTGACCATTTACATCTCTTATTTTGTTTGAAAATTGAAAAAATAATTTGATGGGTGTTGTACCATTAGATCAGACCTATTCTTAGTTTGGGTGATGAGGTCATTTTATTAAATAAATCAAATTTAAAGGGGATGATTTATCCTTATTAGGAAATATTGATTTTATTTGATATTTAATAGAGCTAAACTAGGAGGGCATCAACCCATTTAATTATCCTAGCCCACTGAATTTCATAAAGTTTATCAGATAATCCTAATACCACATTGATTTGCTTAACCAGTATGCAAAGAATATTGATTATAGGGAATCTTAATTTTTCCTTTAAAAAATAAGTTTGCATCCATATGTGCCTTTATCGTACATGGTGAACTCAAACATATATAAACACATTATCCATGTTTAAATTCCTTGCTTTATAAACAAAAACCATTGCAATGCATGGTGTTAGAGTTTAATATACTTAGTATTGTCACTTGAAATTACACAAAATGAGGAGATGGGAAAATTTCTCCTCATTCAAGTAAGAAAATGGAACCACCTCAAGGTTGTGGGTATTCTTATTAGGAGGTGGATCTCTAGATTAGGGTCTAGTTCCCCTTGATGCATCACTAAAGATCATATCCTACTACTAACGTGTGGGCAATGAAAAGGTATAGGGATAATATGAAATTAAATTTACTCTATGGGAGGTGATATATAAAATATTTTCTCTAATCACACCATATAATGCACTTGGAACTAAGGACAAGTTGCACATACACTTCATCTAAAGTCAATTTTCCCTCTCACATCAATGCTTCAACATGGGGTGTTTGAGATAGCATAGGATAGCAGGAACTAGATAATAGTCATTATAAGACACTCTATTGATTAACATAATCACTACACCTACAATCTACTTTGACACTTTTTGCTGACCTGCAAAATAGAGATTACAAACACACAAGGTACTAAGGAGGGTAACATGTGAAGGTAAACTAAAAATTACACTTTCACAAGACTAAAATCCATTGTTTACAATTAGTGAAATATTTGAATGAGGTAAAATAATTATATTTATTGATTTAAGGCAAAAATTTGGTATAGATTCACCATACCTAGGTTGAGAGATCTATACAATAGCCAAAAAGTGTCAATTTATATAAGATGTGAGAAGAGAGAGAAAAGGGGAGTCCAAGAGTCACTTAGAAATGTGTCAACTTGATAAAATTAGTTAAAAATTCATGGGAGAGAGGTATTTGGTGATCCATTTAATTTTATGAGTTAGAAATGTCATCTTCACTCATCCAAGACCTATAAAATAGTCAAGGAACTCCTTTTCTTGTACAAAAAATTACCCCTCAATATTAGCCTTCCAAAACTACTTTATCACTAAAAATTATTAGGTGTGATGATGGTTTTAAGTGAAATTGGTTACTTATGATCCCTCACATTCATTAGATAGGTTCCTGATCATCCTTATTATTTTTCCATGTAAAATCATCCTTGGTTGTCTCAAAATAGATCCTTTTCATACCCCTCTCACACTTGGCACCTCAAAACTATTAAACCCTAAAATATGATCCATAAAATAATGGTAATGACATGTGTCCAAAGTGTCCATGACATCAATTTCAAGAAACAATATTTAAAAGGCCTTTCTAGTTGATTTTCACCACGTTCTCTAAGTGTTCACCAGCTGGTTCACTGGACTAGGTAAAATGGGAGAGATGGTAGGAAAACTTAGGAGTTTATATACATTATATAATTATAATGAGGACTTATAAAAATTCCTTATTTTCCGCCAAAATTGATTTGGTATTTTGAAACCTTCCCAAGTCTGTAAAACACATAAAAAGGTCAAAATAAGCCATATTTTCCCTATTTTATATAGCTCCATACACCTAAGTTACATGTGAATAATATAATGTGAGTCATATACATCATCCATGTGGTTTTATGTCCTTTACCATTCATCTAGATGATTCCTTTACTTCCTCTTCTCAATCGGGTCCTTATCTAGGGTTTGCAAGGGTTTTGAGTGGTGTGTACTCTTAACCTTTGTTCATAAACATTTGACATTAAACTTTTGATAAAATTACACTTATTTATTCTAAAGTAACCCCTTAAAATTATTTTAATATTTCATCCTACCATACAAATTTTTATGCGAGATATGAGTGTCCAAAGTTGCTTGTCGAGTCATTTTCATGTTTCCTGTGAGGGTCTGATCATAACTTGGGCCGAAAAAGGATTATTTTGGATTTTACCTACCAAAAAAATGTTATATCACCTATTCTTATACCATATAAACATACTCCAATCCCTGGGATAACATACCAAGAGCTAAAAATGGAAATGACCCCTGCTTTGGGAGAAGGCCTACACCTTGCTAATGAGCCTACATACATTTTTTGAGCTACATGAATAATTTTTTCAATTAATATGAATTATCACATATTTAAAACATAATTTAAACTCCCATAGTCACTATACAAAACACTATAAATCTTAGCAAGGGCTATAACTTGCAATGGCTTTGCAATTGGAGCTAGAATTGCATATTTCCTCACTAGGTTTGCCTGCAAACCTTCTTGTCTAGACCATCTTGTTTTCACTCCAACATTATATACTGGTATTTTATGTTCATACATGTTTCCTCCATATATTGTAACCTTATTAACTGATCTAATTTATCTTTGGTTCACCATTCATCACTTTTCCCCAAAAGTACCATTCTTGTGCATGCAGGGAGCACCTTACCTCTGAGACAAAATAGAGAGTATTATCCCTATTTTTTGTGAAAAATGAATATATTTTAAGATTAATAAGGTCTTAATGACCAATTTTACCAAAATATTTTATAAAATTCCATGGTTATGGGGTCTAACCGTCTCAATCTCCTCAAAAAAGGGGGTAAAAACCCTATTTTTGTATACTTTTGACCAAACCTCCTTCATGATCCTAAGCTATTTATATATTATATCCATGCTTATTTTATTATTTTTTAACCTTATAAATCTACTAAACCTTTCTTGTTAGTGAAACTCTCAAGTTTACTTCTTTGAGCCAAGGGTTTTTCAATGTACATGTACGGACTAAGTGCTATCTACTAAGAGAGAAGGGTTTTTGGGTGTCCTTTGAAGGTTTCGGGAATTATATCACATCAATTTGATTTTTATTATTCATATTAATATGCTTAACACCCTCTCTTCCTTCGTAGGTAGTCTAACTGACATATTGCCCTCAGAAACTAAGACCTTGCCTAACTATCACAGTGAAGAGGATGTTTTCCTATAGATATCTTCCTTTGGAGGTCTCATAAATATGATAAGGACTGTCTATATCTTATATAATCCCTTATCATGGTTAGTTTTAATTCATTACCTTTGGCTTTTAGACCCTACTAGCAATTCCAATGCTTTTCACTACCCACTGTCTTCCACAGTCTCCTTTGCTTGGCTGTAAGTCACTCTTCTAGGTTTGATTAGGGCCATATGGTAGATGCAACTTTCCTAAGATTATTATTCAAGTTATTAATCATTATGATCACCTTGAGTCCACCCTATATGGTTAAAAACATCATAGTCTTAGCTCAGTCCTTGATTTTCCTATGACCTCTGTCTAAGTCTGTAAAGGGGCTGTAGGTCACCATGGGACTCTTGAGACTCCCTTGAGGATTGAAACCCTTTTCCAAATCAAATAGTTTTCCAACCATTACATTTCACTCATCTTTATATCTCCTAAATAGTTTCAAACTTGAAAATATGACCACTGCCTAATGACCTAGTTGTAGGTGCAATTTTACCCTATTGTATGGATAGGGTACAAGTCTAGTATGTCATTATAGCTAAATATATCTTCCTTCATGACCAATTTTCTTAGGGGTACCTTTTAGACCATTTGGAAATATTTCTCCTCCCTTAGCATAGCGTAGGACTCTCCATAGGTGTTGCAAGGTAAAACCTCCCTCAAATTCTTGTAGACTTCAATAACTGATTTTAGTGTGTTTTAGGATGGTTTTCACCCTCTTAAAATTAGGTCTCCCTCCACTCTTTCTCCTCCAAACTTGGTAGAAATTTTTATTGATATAGAGATAACATTCTAATTAAATTTTAGGGTTCAAAACCCTTTGGAAATTCAATTTTAGAGGCCTATCAAAACCCCTAAGGCCTCTCTTTTGGTCATTTTGGAACAAAAGGGCCTGAAGACAGTCTAACTCTCCATTCATTGATTTGGCACCCTCTTGTCAAGCTAGCACCATCAATGGGTCTATTTGGACCTAGAAAATAACATGGAAAAACAAAAAGGAGATGATCAATTGTTAAACACCTCTTCAAGGCATATTTGCATCTATGACCCCAGTTGTAGATGATCACTCTCTATACATAGGTAGGACTAAGACAAAATTCCAAGTATGTTAGTTTGTAAGACATATATGACTTTCCCCAACTCCTCAATGCATTTAAGAAGCCCCAAAATATTTAATGACTATATCAAAACCTCCACATTTCATTAGTGATGTCAGCATGCTCTTGTAGGTGAAGTTTTGTGACTGTGCTATGCAGGGAGAACATGAAGAAGAAAGAAAATGTAAGGCCTTCCAAGCACCTCAAGACAAATGTCAATTCTTCCATACATAAAAAACAATAGGAGTATCCTCAAAACAACATCAAAACACTCTTTCCAATGTGGAGAAACCATTTTCAAGGCAACTAAGATGACTATTGATATAAACTAGGTATTTTTCAAGCATGTACAAGCCTAGAAGGGCTCTGCCAAGTACTTGAGATTTCCAAAACAAGAAGGATGGGTATGTGTTGAAAAACATGTACAAACCCCTATAACATATAAACCCATCAATCCAAAATAAGAAAACCTGAAATAGGCTCAAAAGTAGACCCTCTCATGGTTGTAATCTCATAAAAGCTACATGCAATGTTAACCATTGTTCATAAAGGAGGAGACACCAAATTTAAAGTTCTTGTTATGAAAATGAAGTGCACTCAGAGTACAATCCACCTGTAGAAGCACTCCTCCCAATTCCACCTATACGGTCCATACCAAGTGCTTGAAGTTTCCCTTTATTTGCTTTCTAAGACAAGAAGGAAGAAAAGGAGCAATAAATGAACTTTTATATACATTCTCTCTAACCAAAGCATGGAACTAATTGTTAGATGGTGAAAGGGTACATAACTGATTTTTCCACCTAAAAGTGAAATGATCCATTCTATACAAGTGCCCAAAAAGGCCTTAAAAAAAGAGGAAACTACCTTTCTCTGACCATAATTGATTCTTGAATTGTCAGGAGACTGATTCTAACCTTGTCTTAGCTCCCCCAAATTAAACTCACCTTGGTAACAAATTTTCCCTCTTGGAAGTCCGTACAAGTCAATTAAAGAGATACCAAGATGTGTAAAGCCTCTCGGAGATCTTATCTCTTCTTCGTCTAAATTCATTGGGGCAATCAGAAGCTGCAACAAGAATTGCGTACTCAATCACACTGCATATGTCAGCTTCTGCACCGTCAAAAAACTTGCGCCATTTTTCGACAGATCCCATTTTCTCAGCTTTTATTCAACCGTGAGAGCTGCCCACAACAAAAGAATCCCGGATTTGTGTTCCATATTAAAAAAATGGAGACGCCAATAAGTAAATTCAGTAGAAACGCGTCGAATTCTAAAAACTTAAGTTCAATCAAACCTGGGCTGACCAAGAACTACGAGCACTTGAATGTTCAACGACGTTGTGTGAATCTTGCCTGACAAAACTCCAAAGATCAGCTATTGGGTGTGGGCTAATTTGCTTTAAACATTACAAAATCATTCACAATGTTTAAAAAAAAACAAAATCAGGTCATGGGTGTGGCCTAGTATGTGTAAAACCTCACGAGAACCGTCTTTGCGTCAAAAAGAACTCAAAATCAGATCTTGGGTGAGGCCTAACTTGTTTAAAACCTAAGAAAATTAGTTCAGGACGTGGGTGTGGTCTAATTTTGTTTAAAACTTCAAAAATTAATTCAATCCTTGCAGCACAGGAGCTCGGATTTTGTTTTCCGCATAAAAAAAATAGAATACCGCCAAAAATCAGGAAATGGAGAAAGCAAAAGCAAATGGACAAATGATACGAAGGAATTGGATGGGAAGGGGTAAAATTTTATTTTGTACTAATCTGTGTTAATTCTGGCAATTGTTGATACGGAAGCTCAGGAAAAGCTTAAAAAAAATTGTAGCAGAAATGAAAATTTCAAAGCCAACAAAATGGTGGATTGGATGGATTTTGACAACACTGTGAGCGAATAAATCGCTGAATTTTAGTACACCCAGATGAACAAAACGCACGGCATGTGAAATGACAACCATTAAATCTACACCGCTTATCGTATTGGCAGGTAACGGTGAAAATTGGCACAGAAACGTGCCCTTTATTAAGAAACGTGCTGGTTTTGTTTTTTTTAAGCGCAGCTCCGAAATTAATTTAAATATACTATTAATTCGCATCACGCTATTGAATTTTAAATTAATATTAATTATTTTTTGGTTTTAATTGCGCCAAAATATTTAACACATTCTTTACTTAGATTCTATTATTCTAATGGCACGAATAAAGGTAGTTTATTGTGATGAATTTATTGGGTCTCATAAGGATATTCTAATATTCTAAATTAATTTAAATATAATATTAATTTGCATCAAACATGTAAAGATGTGTTTACCTATTTGGTTAGGCTGTAGAAATTTTCTTGCAAATAGTAAGTTCAGTATTTGCTTTGGTTTTAGTTTGATATGATGTAAAATAGTGTATGTTTAGTAAAGCACATGCTGACTATAGAAAACAGAGCATATAACAGAAAATAAGAATAGAAATACTCAGATTGCTACAACAATGGAAAAAACAAGATTTTATTAATCTTCTTGAATCACCGTTACAAGACTGTGCCCATAGGTCTCTTAAATAGATTTGAAAGCAAACAATAATTGAAAAAGCAAAATGAAGACTAATTATAGTCTTTGCATGCAAACTAACTCTCTAAATGCTTAAACTAACTATTTGTTAACTTCTGTGCATGCATGAGAAGGAGGTGGAACTGGGAGTTTTGAAGAAATTAACTCCAGTTGACTTCAGTTTCTAAAACTCCCCCTTAATTTCTACCACTAACTACTTTAGCATTTACAATGCCTAAATTTTGTCTTAGATAATCAAAGGTCTCTTTTGCTAATGCCTTTGTGAATATATCTGCCAATTGGTCTTCAAATCTATAGAACTCCAGATGGATTTCTCCATTATTTACTAACTCTCTGATAAAATCAAATCTTGTATCAATGTGCTTGCTCCTCTTATGAAAAACATGATTTTTTGATAATGCAATTGCTGATTTATTGTCACAAAAGATTGGTGTTGACACCTGTGCTTGTAATAAATCTGTCAATATTCTCCTCATCCAAGTTGCTTGACATGTTGTTGATGTGGCTACTACATACTCTGCTTCAGCTAATGAAAGTGTCACTATAAGTTGTTTTTTGGATGCTCATGTGACCACACATGTTCCTAAAAGAAAGGCATGTCCAGAAGTACTCTTCCTGTCATCAATGCTACCTGCAAAATCACTATCAGTATAACCAATCAAGCTAAAATCATTAGTTGTGGAATATAAAATTCCATATTCTGTTGTTCCTGCCACATATCTCAATATCCTTTTTCCAACTTTCCAATGTGAGTCTTTTGGTGACTCCATGAATCTAGAAATTAAACTGACCCCATTCATGATATCTGGTCTTGTAGCTATAAGATACATCAAACTGCCAACTAGTCTTTTGAATGTTGTAGAATCAACATTAGACCCTTTGTCTTCTTTGCTAATTTTGGTCCCTGTAGCAACTGGTGTAGGTGTTGGTTTACAATTCAACATCTTAAACCTCCTTAACACATCCTTTGCATATTTAGTTTGACAAATAAAAATTTCTTTCTTTGATTGTACAACTTCTATGACCAAAAAGTACTTCATTAATCCCAAATATGTCATTTCAAATTCTTTGTTCATTGCCGATTTAAATGTGTCTATAGACAAATTTCAGGTGAAAATCAAATCATCAACATACAAACACACAATCAAAATCTGACCTTCTTTGTTGATTTTTGTGTACAATGTAGGCTCACTATTGCTTCTGTTGAATCCATTGTTTGTCATGTATGAATCAATCCTGTTATACCATGCTCTTGGTGCTTGCTTGAGACCATAAAGAGCCTTCTTCAATCTATAGACTTTTTCTTTATGTCCTTGCACTTCATAACCTGGTGGCTATTTTACATATACTTCTTCATCTAGGAAACCATTCAAAAAGGTTCATTTGACTTCCATTTGATATACATACCAATTATTTTGAGCAGCTATTGCTAAAACCATTCTAATAGTATCAAGTCTAGCAACTGGAGCAAATGTTTCATTATAATAAATTCCATGTGCTTGTGCAAAACCTTTTACTACTAACCTTGCCTTGTGCTTTTCAACATTTCCATCTACATCAAATTTGGTCTTATAAACCCATTTGACTCTTATGCAATCCTTACCTTCAGGTAGATTAGTTAGATCCCATGTTTGATTTCTTTCAATGGCTTTCATCTCTTCATCAATTGCTTTTATCCAATGTTCCTTATTAACTGTTTCTTCATAATACATAGGATCATGAGAGAAAAGAGCAAAATTTGAACACAAATCTAACTTCTCTTCTTCTTGATTATAAATCTCATTCAAGTTTCTTATTTTCTTACCTTTAAATCTTGATCTTAAAGTGGTAAGAGTTGGATCTGATTCATCACTTACTTGTGAATTTGGAGTAGGATGACATGCATGTCCAGATGATTCACCTTGTTCTAAGCTCCTAGGTGTTCTTATTGGAGTGCTTGTTCTTGCTTGTGGAGAGGATTGATCACCTTGCAAATTTTGTTCTTCAGATTCTTCTTCATTTTGGGGAATTGGTGCTCCAATTGTGATGATGCTACCATCCCATGCTTCTTCTTCCTTAAATTCAACATCTCTGCTAATAATCACTTGCTTTGAAATGGGGTTATACAACTTATAAGCCTTTGATTCTTCACTATAGCCAATAAAAATGCATTTCTCACCTCTATCATCAAGTTTTCTTCTCAATTTAAATGGTATAAGAGAATATACAATACAACCAAAATTTTTGAAATGATGCAGACTATGCTTCTTACCACTCCAAGCTTCTTGTGGAATTCAATCTCTGACACTCTTTGTTGGGCTTCTATTCAAAATATATACTGCACATGCTATTGCTTCTGCCCAATATTCATTTGACAAATGTTTGGCCTTCAACATGCTTCTAGCCATCTCCATGATTGTTCTATTCTTTCTTTCTGCTACACCATTCTGTTGTGGTGTGTACCTTGTAGTCAGTTGCCTTTTAATGCCATGATATCTGTAAAAATTTTGAAATTCATTAGACATATATTCACCTCCTCTATCTAATCTAAGTACCTTGATGTAAAGGCCACTCTATGTTTCAACCATAGCCTTGAATTCTTTAAACTTTCTAAAGGCTTCAGACTTATTTTTGAGAAAATATATCCATGTCTTTCTGCTAAAGTCATCAATGAAGGTTAAAAAATAAGAACTACATTCAAATGATGGAATTTTCATTGGTCCACATAAATCACTATGGACTAGCTCCAATATTGCCTTTTCTCTATATGAGGCTCCTACTGGAAAGCTCTCTCTATGTTGTTTTTCTAGAATGTAACTTTCACATGTACTTCCTGGCTGTTCTATTGGTGGTAATCCCTTCACCATATTTTTCTTTTATAACAAATTCAAATCTCCAAAGTGTAAATGTCCATACCTTAAGTGACATAGCCATGATTGGTCTAGATGCATGGTTTTGAAGTGGGCTTCCTCTTCTCCTTGGATGCACTGAATTTGAAGAGTGAACATCCGATTCTTGGTCAACTCCACTTTTCCTATCAACCTGTCACTTGAAAACTTGTCTAGTATTGTGCAAACATTATCCATAAAGCATACTCTGTAACCTTTCTATACTAACTACCCAACACTCATAAGATCATGCTTTAGTCCAGGTATAAAATAAACATCAAAAATAAACCTTCTTTCACCATTTTTTATCAAAACATTTATTTCTCCTTTACCCATTACATCCACTTTGTTATCATTTCCTAATTTAACTTCAGATTTTACGGAATCATCAAGACTAGCAAAGAATTATTTATTCCCCATCATATGATTACTACATCCACTATCTAAGAACCAAATATCTCTAGCATTTTCTTGAGTAACATGACAAGTGAGAATTAAGCTTCCAGGATTAGAACTAGATTCATTTGAGTAATTAGCATTCTTCTTGTCCACAACTCCATATTTTTTGCAATAATAACATTGAATATTAGATTTATCAAACCTCTGTGAACTTTGTTGTAAGTGATTGTTGCCACGTCCTCTATTGTTGTAGTTTTGATTACTATTTTCACCTCGATTTGGATTGTTCCTTCCATTTTTGCCTCTACCTCTTCCTCTGAACTTTGACCTTCTTCTTCCTCTTCCTCTGCCAAATGATACCTATGACTTGAAAGCATTCTCAAGAGAAGTATTATTATTCTTATTCATTATGGATTCATGTGTTAACAAAGAACCCATTAATTCATCTACTGATAACTGTTCCAAATCCTTGGTTTCCTCAATAGCGATAACTATTGCATCAAATTTGTTGGATAAACTCCTGAGTATTTTTTTTATGATCTTCTGATCTGTTATTGTTTCTCCATTAGATCTAATTTGATTCACTATATTCAATACTTGACCCATAAACTGGTCTATTGAATCTGAATCATTCATTTGCAAATTTATAAAACTTCACCTAAGAGATTGCAATTTAGCAATTTTTACCTTTGTATTACCTTTATAGGTAGTCTCCAAGATTTTCCATGCTGATCTAGATCTCGTTTCTGTTGTAAGTCTAGAAAAAATAGATTCATCTAATGCCTGTTAGATTAGAAATAGAGCTTTTGCATCTTTTTTCTTGTTCTCTTTAAGCTCTTCCTTTTGTGCTCGAGTTAATTCCTAATGGGCAGCCTCATCTTGTGGTTCTACAAAACCATTCTCTACCAAATCCCAAACATCTTGTGAGCAAAACAATGTTCTAATCTTAATTGCCCAAAAATGATAATTCTTACCATTGAAAATAGGAATTTGAGGCTGAGAAATACTTTTATTTGTTGCCATGTCTCACGTTGAAGCAACTAAATCCTCCTTGCACTAAAGTTTGTCTTTGACTGCGCTTGGCAAATCTTAGCTTTCAAGCGTTTGGTTGCTATTCTTCCTTAAGCGGTCTGTAACCTTCAACACAGGTGGCTTTCTTCTTGTAAATAATGAGCTGCCTTCACTCCCTTATACCATAATCTTTTCTGAGTTTTCAACACCTTTCGAAGCGGTTGCAAATTTTTATTATTTTTTTTATTTTTATTTTTATTTTTTTTGGACTAGTTGGACTTTGCTTGTCCACGATGGCCTATTTTTATCCCTAATAGCAGTGATCTAATTTTGTCGTATCTACTGGCTTCTATGTTTGTAGGGATGAATCTTTAGCTAGACTGGCTACTGCACTTTTTCCCAAGCTGACTGTGTTTTTCTTGACAGCATTGCTTTCCTCTAATCTTCTTGGTTTTGGCATCACTCCTCTATGCTTCCAATGTTGGCTGCTTACTGGCCGTAAATTTCTAGATCTTCACGATAGGCACTTATCTTCTTCACCAAATTTTTGTTCCTTGACTGCTACACTAGCCTTAATATGACTATGCTTCCCTCCTGTGTTCTCACACATTGCTCCTCCTTCACCGCTTCTTTCCCACAGTCTCTTGCCTGGGCTCTGATACCAATTTGATAATAGAAAATAGAGCATATAACAAAAAATAAGAACAAAAATACTCAGATTGTTACAACAATGGAAAAAACAAGATTTTATTAATCTTCTTGAATCACTGTTACAAGACTATGCCCATGGGTCTCTTAAATAGATTTGAAAGCAAACAATAATTAAAAAAGCAAACTGAAGACTAATTATAGTCTTTGCATGTAAACTAACTCTCTAACTACTTGAACTATTTGTTAACTGATATGCATGCATGAGAAAGAGGTGGAACTGGTAGTTTTGGAGAAATTAACTATAGTTGACTTCAGTTTCTAACACAATATTTTAATTTGAGTATATTTTGTGTTAATATTAATGAAGTATAATTTTATATATAAGATTTTAATTAAATTTTAATGAACTTTATTTTTTGAAGTTGGATATTCTGAACATATTTTAACAATGTGTGTGTGTGTGTGTGTGTGTGTGTGTGTGTGTGTGTGTGTGTGTGTGTGTGTGTGTGTGTGTGTGTGTGATTTTAGATATTCTAAATATAATTTGAGCTTGATATAAGTCTTTTGCCATCATTGTAAGTGATTTCTCTTTCTCCTTTGGGTGAAATTTAGTTAAACATTAAAATTTAACATTGTGCACTAAGTATTTGCATAAATGAAATCTTAATAGAAATGATTTTTTATATTACTACTCATATAGATGGTGGAGTTTCCATTTTGGTCATTAATTGAACAAATAAAATATGATATTATTTGAGCATGAATAAATAAATATGTTATTATGAATTATAATATTAATAAAATTTTATCTCCATTTATGCATACATTGGATGACTAATAGTAACATATGAAGTAGTGAACAATCCATAATTTGGTTGTGAAAGTGACTAGACTCTCTACTCCTACAACATAAAAAATTACATATATATTACTAAATATCCTTTATAACATAATTATTATCATTTAAAGATAAAATATATAAAATTTAACATGTCAAATATATGGCATACCTTGACAGGGAAGTAAAGGTCTCCACACAAAATGTATCTGCGAAAAAATCATCAATCATAACCATAGCAACTAGCTCCTTGAAAGCTCGACCATCCTTGTTTGAAGGTCCAGTGCATATAAAACAACATGATATGTAATAGTTTGGTTGATTAATAATGATAGATAGATCATTACCATGCCCACTCTCTCTAACATCAGTGTTTAAAATCATACACATATGCAGAATGAGGGTGTTAGTAAGTATATCAAGTGCATGAAAAGTGTCAATGTCAACAACCTACTTCACTGGAGATATGATTTTTATTGCATGGCATGTATTTTGGATAGATACATTTACGAGATGATTAACATCATGACATGCACCTAGTATATCATGCATGGATCCTTTTCTTCATCCTTGAAACTCTGAGTTGTCAAATTATTTATGTATTTTATTCAAGATAAACTTGCAGTATATTCTATGGAAAATTAAAAAGGAACATCACAATTACTACAAGGTAGGTAATCAAATACCATCCATAATTGGTCCCAAAATTTGTCCCTTATTAATCTATGCTAGCACCAATGTATTTATAATCATTTTCATGATGCTAGAGGTGGTGCATTGGTTGATGGATCAATGAATAATATAATAAAATGTATTTTTATATATTCTAATCCCTCACACCATACACTAATATTTTTTTTATAAATTAATATCTACATCTCTCTATAAGATGTCCATCTGTCATTTTAACCCATCATGGAGTCAACTTGGAATAGTAATGAATCTAATATATTTACCAAAAAATTATGATGAGTTTTTTTCAAATGCAAGTTATTCATTCTCTCACTTATCTATTCAATACGTAATTTATTTTATTATATATATACGGTTGAATCCTCCTAACTACCTCGGGGATATTATGGACTTGTATGAGTGCTATAAGGGTAATGAACCAAAAAACTAACAAGAATAAGAAAATTACCAATAGGCAAAGATCTTGAAATAATACTCAGAATTGATTCATATTGATTGCTTGAAATAATTACAAACCCACACCATACTTAAATAAGTCTCAAATCAAAATTAGAGATAACATGCAAACATTTAAAAAAATTGACATCTAAAACAAAACTTTTATTTTTAGTAGCTGTTATTTTTAGTAAGTCATGCATGCAAGAATGTGCAGCTCTAAAAATATCATGAAATATTCTAATCACTAAAATTAGCCTATGGGATGAAATTCAACTAAAGTTGAATTTTGATTCTAAAAATATACAATTTTTAAAAATAGAAAATTTCAAAAAAAAATTATTAAATTTAATTTTTGAACCCTATTTTTTCTACAGCATTCTCCTCTGGTTGAAAACAACTCAGTTCTCATGAGTTATCCTGATTCTACTATTGTTATTTGTCTTTGTCAATATTCTTCATTTCTGATTCTATAATCCAAGTGTTGTCTTCTTATTTCAATCCTTCCCACTAGACCAAATACCTATATAGTTCCCTTGCATTATGTTCCTTGTCTTCATATCTAAAACATGCACTATCTTGTCCTTCTTTTTCTTTAAAAATTGCTACTATGAATTTACCTCTTCATCTTCATCACCATCACCATCTCCTTCATGGAATTAATATAGATTTGAAACATTAAATATTGAATAAATATCAAAATTATGTGGTAAACTCACCTCATAAGCATTGTCATTGATTTTTTTTCATAATTTTACATGGTCCAATTTTTTAATACTTTGAATTATTGTATGTGCCTTTTGAAATATCTCTTTCCTCATGTAAAAAGTTACCAAATATCCTTATTACAATACCTTAAATCTTCTTTTGACATCTATTTTTGCTTTATATTTCTCACTGCTTTCTTTCAACTTTCTTCCTACTCCTTGTAATTGTTGCATATGCTCTACAAACATTTCTGCATCATCACTAATTCCATCTGCAATTGTAAATTGTACCAAATATAAAATACCCATAGAATTTATCTTATAAAAAATTTGAAAAAGTGAATTTTCTATTGATCTATTCATTGAACTATTATATGTAAATTCAGCTTGTGGTAAAGCCAAGTCCCATTGCTTTGGCTTCTCTCCCACTATACATCTCAATAAATTTTCCAAACTCCTATTCAAAACTTCTATTTATCCATATGTTTGTGGGTGATATGCACTACTAAATTGTAGCTTAGTACCTATATTCTTCCATAAAGTCCTCCAAAAATGACATAGAAATTTTGTGTCCCTATCTGAAGTAATAGGTTTTAGAACACCATGCAATCTCATAGTATCCACAAAAAATAATTCAAAAACCCTAGTGGCATCATTGGTTTTTTTAGATGTAATGAAATGAAGAATTTTAGAAAATATATTTACAAAAAAAAATTTAATTTTTACCTCTCTATGTGTTTGGCAATCTCAACACAAAATCCATACTTAAATTTATCCATGGCCCTCTTGGAATCAGTAATGGCATGTAAATTATAGTCTTTTGTACATGTCCTTTAGCCACTTGACATATTCTGCACCTTGAAACATACCTTGTCACATCTCTCTTCATCTTTGGCCAAAAATACATTTCTTCCACTAAAGCTATTATCTTCATCTTACAAAAATGTCTAGCCAAACCACCACTATGTAATTCTCTTATTATATTATCTTGTAGAGACCCAACTAAAATGCATAATTTTTTCCCTTTGAAGATATAACCTCCATGTATAATATACTCATCATGAATAAGATTTTTCCCACTTGTTAATGGATTTCTGCATTGTTTAACTATCTTGTTCAAATATGGATCAGTATCATATAATTCTTTAATAGCTTCAAATCTAATTACTTCACTCACCATAGTAGTTAATAAATCCACCCTCCTGCTCAATGCATCAGCTACTTGATTTTATTTTCTTGATTCATGTTTCAACATAAAAGTATAAATTGCAAAAAATAAACCCACTTTACATGTCTACTATTCAACTTCTTTTATGTATTCACATACTTCAAAGCCTCATGATTTGTAAATAGTATAAACCCCTTAGGCACTAGATAATGCCTCCAATGTCTTAATGCTTGTAGAATTGCATAAAGTTTCACATCATAAGTAGAATACTTTTTTCTTACCTTAGTCAATTTCTCACTAAAGTATGCTAATAGATTTCCTTCTTGAATCAACACAGCACCAATTCCCACAAATGAAGCATCACAATCAACCTCAAACACTTTGTTAAAATTTGGTAATGTTAAACTTGTCATTTCTATAATACTCTTCAAAATTTCAAAGCTTTTTGTGGCTTCTCTAGTCCATGCAAATTCCTTCCCTCCCATGCAATCTATTATTGGTGCCTCAATACCACTAAAATTTTTAATAAATCTTCTATAAAAAGTTTTTAAACCATGGAAACTTCTTACCTCAATAATAATTTTTTGAATAAGCCACTCAACAATTGCCTTTATCTTTTTTCATCCATTTTTATACCATCTACTGAAACTATAAATCCCAAAAATACTAAATTGTTCTGTATAAACCTGCACTTCTTCAAATTTGCATTAAACTTCTCCTTTATTAACAAATCTATTACCATTCTCAAATATTGTAAGTGTTCTTCTTTAGTCTTACTAAATATCAAAATAAACAACCACAAAATTACCAATATATTTTCATAGCACTGTATTCATCACCCTCATAAATGTGCTAGGTGCATTAGATAATCTGAATGGCATCACCATCCACTCATATAAGTGATCCCTAGTCTTAAATGTAGTTTTTAACTCATCTCTTTCATAATTTTGAATCTAATAATAACCATTCCTTAGATCAATCTTGGTAAAATATTTTTCTCCTATAAGCACATCTATCATATCATCTAAACAAGGTATAAGAAACTTATACATTAATATAATTTTATTAATTGATCTATTAGCAACACACATTCTCCATCATCCATCTTTCTTTGGAGTTAGCAATGTTGGTGTTTCACATAGAATCATACTCTACCTTATCACTTTCTTCCTTAGCAATTCAGTAACTTGTTTATTTAATTTTGCATGTTTTGTGAGACTCATCCTATAAGTTGATTGATTGGATAGATTTGATCTTAAAATCAAATCAATGTGATGTTGAATATCTCTCTTCGGTGTTAAACCATCTGGTAACTCTTCAAGAATAAAATCTACATATTCTTTCAACACTCTTGCTGCTTCTGTTGGTATTGATATCATTTGTATTTCTTCATTTTTTGCTACTAGTGCATAACAACAACCTACTACCTTCATATCTTGGATAAATTCTTTAGTATAGAGCATTTTTTTTGTCTTCTCTTCCTCTTTAAGATGTAAAAAAACTACCTTTGTACCACCTTTCAAAAAAGTGTATGTGTTCTTTGATCCATTATGAATTACTTTCCTATCAAATTGCCATGGCCTCCCCAATAACACATGATTTACATTCAGCAAAATAACATCATACCATATTTCATCATTATATTTTTTTCCTATAGAAAACATGATTCATCACCTTTTATCTATTATAACCTCATTCCCTTTCTTCAACCATAAAATTAGATAAGGGTTAGGATACTTTTCATAGTGTAGATTTATTTTCTCAACCATTTCTTTAGAAACCATATTTTTATAACTACCACCATCTATAATTACATTTCATACCTTTCCACCCAAATTACATATTGTTCAAAAAATATTTATTCATAGCCATGTATCACCACCTTCTTTATTCTTCACTTGATCCTTCTTTGGAGTGATCATGGTTCTTCTCATCATGAGATTTTTTCCTACATCAGATGATCCAACTTTAGTATTCTATTCTTCTATTTCAACCTTAACTATATTTACTCTTAGGTGATCTTCTTGCATCTTTTCTTGATCTTGATAGTTTGGACACTCAAATGCTTTATGCCTTTCCTCTCCACATCTATAACAAACATAAGATCTAAGTTGATTTCTAAACCATCCTATAACACCACTATAACTTATCCTCTTTGAAATCATCTTCTTCTTTATTGGTATTGAAACCCTTACTTATTATCATCTTGTGTTTCTACACCATGTGATGATTCACCTTTATTAGCATTAAATCCACCACTAGTGGTATTAAACCCACC
>JARHVA010006083.1:612500-642500 GCA_037957365.1 Torreya grandis | reverse complement strand
GCATCCCCTTGGATTCAACCACGTGATCACAACAACACAAACTGGTGCAAGAAAAACTGTGACGTATAGCAGCCATGCAGAAATTATATCGTCGGTGGTTTGTATCAAGCAACCACAACCATCCTGACTAAAATAGGGATAGACAAGAGATATAAAGAACAATAGAGTACTGTTTTAATAACAAATTTGATCACAATCTTCTTTAAACCCGTTCTGATACCATGTTAGTTTTATGATTAGATTTGAAACAATCACAAAATGCAACACAATGAACAATGAACACAACAATATATCCTGGGAAAACCATTCAATTTGAAGGGAAAAACCCAACAACAATATATCTCTTATATATTGAATGATAAGAATAGCAATCTGCTTGATAATGGCCAAATCCAAGGCCTACAGGTATGGCTTCACTTCTTGAACCACAAAGAATAAGATCACACTTGATAAATCTGATTTGCTCTTGAAATAACTTGATTTACTCCTTAGAAGTCTACTCTACCTTGTGAATTATACTTTTTTTTTAATAATGATAAATCACTCTATATGTATACAAGTGTGAGGAAAGAGACGCATCTCTTCAATTTCCCTGTCAGCCTCCACCAAACAAATTATGTCTTAAATAATACAATAAGTTGGGCTGGAAGTGAGAGCCCGACGCTGCTCCTTCAACATCAACACACTGAACCAATACAGTATGTGCCAATAAAGTCAAATTTGATATTAGGATCTTTTAGATGTAAGATCACAAAAAAACATAGTAATTGTGTTGATTGACCAATTTTAGGTGTCTACAACACAATATAAATGTTAATAGCATATTTGGAATTTATATCTGATAGACTACAACACAAGTTGTGTTATTGACTATACAATTGTGTGAGGTCATTGTGAAACATGAACAAGAATCTATGTAAATATAAGATAAGACCTATGATACCATATCTAGATTGTGTCAAATTTATGTAAAGGTTTTCATTTTGTGTGAATTTTTATCAATTTGATGTCACCTGTATACATTTTACATGTGATCATGGTACATTGATTCACTATGAGAGTCATTGTGTACCTTCTTCTTAATGTGGAACCTTAGGCCCATAGGTAATGGTGACCAAATGCCATATATGGGGATAAATATGTTAGTGTTTTATGTTTTATTCAACCTCAACACTGGTTGCGCTAAACACTACTTGCTTACCAATAATCTAAACTTTTATCAAACTCATGTAATCATTCCTTGTTACGGTGGTATGTATTAAATATTAGGGTAAGGTTATATGCTTGTGAAATACTAGTGTAATTATCTACTTGAACAATGTCTTGTGACCTTAGAGGTGTATTTAGGCTTATCTCATAGATCCTTGGGCTATGTGTCATTAAAACTAGGAACAATATATGATTTCCACTCATTTTATAGTTATAATAATTTAGTGTTTTCAATGTCTAGGCCTCTTGACAATTAGTGAATAAATGAATAGAAAATAAGATTTTCTAGTGCAATTTTGGTAATTTTATTGAATGGAACATACAAAACATATAGGATGACCTATTAGGTGAATATAATTTTAATAATAAATTAGTATTTATTTGGTATTATGATGAAACAAGGTGTTTCAAACAATACCAATGAACCATATTGTCCTAAAAGAATAGCCTTGTCCAAAAAGTAGAGACATCTAAAATAATAGTGTGAATCAATCTAATAATAATTCATGCAAAGCCAAGATGTCTCCCAATACACATTGAGTTATTATTTTGTACATAAGAAATGATATTCCTAGTGTTGGTAGTGCTAAGACTAGAGGTTTAAATGTGTAAATGGTGGACATTTTTCTTCCACCTAGGATATAAATAGACAAATTTCCTAGACCTTCCCTTGTAGACTTAAAAGTCACATGAGATTTTGAGGTTGGATAAAATTGGTGAAAGATTGACATTGACACCTCATATGGAAAAAATAATCCCAATATTTTACCAAATTTGATCCCAAAGACACATGTTTTGGGATTTAACTAAACTTTAAATGTACTTAGTATCCCAAATATACTCTTGAGAACTACATGTTGTTTTTACCAGGTTGATGAACTCTTTTAGAAGTGCTATCAGGATCTATTTCTCTTTAGAAGTGAGGATGGTGACACTATTGATTATCCTTGGGTTTTTTTTGGTGTCAATGTTTACACAAACTATTTTCTCAACTAGTGATGATGATTGATCCTACATGTATGCTAGGGGAGGATGCTCATATTTTTTAAGAGTTTTCATTATGTTTTGAGACTCTAAAAAAATCATCAAATGCTTTATTTTCTTGGTGACTAAGATAACTAGTTGATAGTATGATTTTGGGTTTATCTAATGCTTCAACATCATACTTATAAGTTGAGTGAAATTCCTCAATGTTGGCACCTCAGAGAGTTTTCACTGATACAAATTTAAGAGGGGATGGAGAAGGTGAACCCAAATGGGTCTAAAATTGAAAGGTTTAGTGAGATGATTGAACATAGGGGTCCAAAATTTCTTCATAATGAGGTGAATATCAAAACTCTGTAACCCCTTTTAAATCACTTTCTTGTCTTCAATGAAATTGAACACAATGATGAAAATAATTTTCTAACACAAAGATAAATCTAAAGCTTACCTTGAATCAGGGGAGCCAATGGTATCTAGGATTCATGCATGAATAATACAAATCTTTGGCCACAGATTTACAAATCTATAGATTACACCTCTTGATGAAAACCAAGCTTCATTATCTAGCACAACATAAGTTTCCTCACCTCCAAATTAATAGGATTTTTGAAATTTGATGTTGAACATCAATGTATGGGTGAAGAAATAAGTGTATAAAATTACAAATAAATATTATCCAAAAAATTATCATTAAAATCCTTTAATTTTTTTGAAGTAAATTACATTTTATAAAATAAATTAGTATATATTTCTTACAATTTTTTTTAAAATAAGTTAAGAGAAAAATTTGATTCTATGTATCAAAATATGTTTTATTAAATTTTATTATAACTAGTTTAATATAATTTATATCACTTTTATTATTAAAAAAAATTAAATAAATTTATAGTTTATTTATTTATTAAGAAAAATCAATATAATTATTTTTTATATTTTATGTTAGTTATTTAATTTTAATTATTTTCTTATTTTTCAAAATTCAATTTATATTTATTGTTTTTTATCTTGGATTTATCTATGGTTGTAATTTTGAATTGGAGATTTATAAATTACAATAACAACTAGTACAATCATAAACCCTTTTAGTCCTGACTAGGGATTAATTTTCCTTGATTGTCATTTTAAAAATATTATGATGGTTATAACATTTCTATATAAACTATATTAGAATAAAATAATATCAAAAATAAGTTGTATATTTTTTAAAATACTTTAAAATTTTTAAATGGCCAATGCAATCTTAAAATAAATTAGACGAGATACAATCACCACCCAAGCTGGACCAAGTGAAAAAGCGTTCATAATAAAAATCAAATTTGCAACACATGAACAAATGGGGATTTAATAAGATACATGAAAGTAGGATGATAAATTACCATAAATATTAATATGCAGATTTTTAGATGATAGTGATTGACTATGAAACTAACTCACAGGGCTTTGATCAAATGGAATGATGTTTTGACTAGTTAGGACACAACCGACATAATTGAACTACTACATAAGGAATGATTTTTTTTGTGATGATAATTATATATTTATAATAAAATGATTAAATATGTAAAATATGTTGGGGGATCAAACCAACAATAGATTACACATGTGAAAGCAATAAACGCGGAAATAAATCAGATAGATAAGTAACTGAAATGATAAATAGCACAGAACAAGATATACAAGAAAACACCCTGAAAACTTGTATTGAAACTCTTTACAATAGGAATACAATTTGAAGAAACTTCGTTCTTCCACACCTCTCTCAGATGCACAGAAGATCTCTCACTAGATCTCTATTCCTCAAGAGCTCTCTCTCAAGTACACTCAAATCCAACAACCTGGATTGATGCAACTCTGTACTGTCCTTCAAACATTCACAATGTTCTACTCTTACAGTTCTACACTTCTCTTACACAATTCTAAGCTAAGAAGATCTTCCTACATATAGAAATAGGAAACTTGAGCATGCTCTTACAACAAACAGTTAAGCCTCTTGAACAAGGGCTCTAAAAATAATATTGCTAATAATAGAGACGCAAGCTTGAGTTCACGACTCAAACTTATCATGCAAACACTCGTTGCTGTCCACGGAAATAGCTTTCTGGACACGCAGGTAACCGACGTCGGTTCCTGCCTATTCGCCTGTGACCATCGCCGGCCGACCCTATTGCCAACGTCGGCGCCTCTGCAACTGCTACTAACCGACGTCGGTCGCTCCTGACTGATGCCGGCGTCTGTGTAGACCCGAACCTATTTTAGTATGCTCCTTGGTGAAGCTTTTAGCTCCACACCCTAACAATCTCCCACTTGGAGATAAACCAGCTGCACCAACCTGTACAGCAACATCTTCTAGCTCCTCCATCTTCAACTCAATCATGAAGACCAATAGAAGTTGAATGAAGATTCAACTTCTCCTTCGTAACCGGCTTTGTTAGCATATCAGCAGGATTCTTGTCTGTATGAATTTTCTCCAGCTTCAACTCACCATCTTCCAATACCTACCGTATGAAGTGGTACCTTAGATGTATGTGCTTGGTTCTTGAATGAAAAGCTGAGTTCTTAGCCAAATGGATTGCACTCTGACTGTCACTATACAATCTGCAACTCCCATGCTCCCTTCCAAGCTCTTCCATGAACCGTGTCATCCATATCATCTCCTTGCTAGCTTCTGTAGCTGCAATATACTCTGCTTCTGTAGTTGACAAGGCTACAACCTTCTGCAACTTAGATATCCAACTAACTGCCGTTCCACCTATAGTAAAAACATAACCTGTGGTGCTTCTCCTACCATCCAAATCCCTTGCCATATCTGAATCTACATAACCATGTAGAGAAGTATCTAAACCTCCATAGCACAAATGCTTATTGCTGGTTCCTCTCAGATATCTAAGGATTCATTGAACCGCTTTCCAATGTTCCTTACCTGGATTGGCCATATACTTACTTACTACTCCCACTGCTTGGGCAATACTGGTCTAGTACACACCATTGCATACATCAAACTCCCTACTACGGAAGAATATGGAACCATACTCATGTACTCTACCTCTTCATGTGAATTGGGACATTGTTCTTTACTTAACTTAAAATGTCCAGCCATAGGTGTACTTACCGGTTTTGCATCCTGCATATTAAACCTCTCCAACACCTTATTCACATAATCTTCTTGAGATAATATCAACCTATGATTTTTCCTATCTCTCCTAATGCTCATGCCAAGGATCTTCTTCGCTGCTCCCAAATCCTTCATAGCAAACGTTGGAGCTAACTTCTCCTTAAGCTCTGAGATATCCTGCATGTGAGACCCTACAACCAGCATGTCATCTACATACAACAATAGAATAATATATCTACCGTTATCAAATCTCTTGAAATACACACAATGGTCTGATTGACACCTATTGTAGCCATGCTCAGTCATAAACCTGTCAAATTTCAAGTACCATTGCCTTGGAGCTTGCTTGAGACCATACAAGCTTTTCTTTAACCTGCACACAAACTTCTCCTTACCCTTGACCTCGAAACCTTCTGGCTGTTCCATATAAATTTCCTCATCCAAATCTCCATGAAGAAACGCTGTCTTAACATCTAGCTACTCGAGATGCAAATCCTCAAAAGCAACCAAAGACAATACAACCCTTATAGAAGTCATCTTAACAACTGGAGAAAAAATTTCACCAAAGTCAATACCTGGCTTTTGTGCAAATCATTTTACAACTAATTTGGCCTTATATCGCATCTATCCATCCTCACTTTCCTTCAACCTGTAGGTCCATCTGTTCTTCAATGTTCTCTTACCAGCTGGCAACTCAACCAAATCCCATGTTTGGTTCTCTCTTAAGGACTCCATCTCCTCAACCATGCCACGCTCCCACTTACTCCTGGACTCCACCTGTATTGCTTCTTCAAAACTCTCTGGTTCTCCACCATTAGTTAGCAATAAATAATATAAGAAAGGAGAATATCTAATTGGAGGCTTACTTACCCTTTCAGACCTCCTAGTGGGTGTCTTGGACTTGTTTTCAACAATCTGTCCACCCAAATTTTCTGACAGTGACCAACCTCGACCACCTGTAGACCTGTCACTCACCGTCGTCGGTTCTGCCTAACCGACCTCGGTGCCTGGTCTGCCGACGTCGGTCTCTGTATGACCGACATCGGTTTCTGTACTGCCGACGCCGATTCCTAACCTCCCGACGTCGGTCTCTGTGTTTTCCTGCAAGTGATTATTTCTTTTTCTCACGAGCTCATTTTGGACCATAACTTCGTCCAATTCACTATTGCTCTACCCAGATTGATCCAACTTCCTTATCTGATCACTGTACATCACTCTTTCATTGAAAACAACATCACGGCTTCTGATTACCTTGTTAGTTCCTAGATTTCAAAATTTGAAACCAAAATCATCTGAGCCATAGCCTATAAACGTGCACCTCATAGAATTAGGATCAAGCTTCTTTCTATTTTCCTTATCTATATGCACAAAGGCTTCACTACCAAAAACTTTGAGATATGAGAGATCTACCTTTTTACCTGTCCATGCCTCTTCTGGAATTCCACCATCCAGAGCTGTAGAGGGTCCTCTGTTAATCAGGTACACTGCGGTGTCAACTGCTTCTGCCCAAAACTCTAAGGGCAACCCTGCATGCAATCTCATACATCTTGCATGCTCCATGATAGTTCTGTTCATCCTTTCAGCAATACCATTCTGCTGAGGTGTCCTTGGAACCATCCTTTGCCTACGGATTCCATGTGTATAACAATACAATTTGAACTTAAGACTGCAGAACTCACCGCCATTATCAGATCTCAGGCACTTTAACTTTCTACCTGTTTCATTCTCAACCATAGCCTTCCAAAACTTAAAAGTCTCAAAAACATCAGATTTCTTTTTAATACAGTAGATCCATACCTTTCTTGTGGCGTCATCTATGAATGTAACATAGTACCGTGATCCACCAATAGAGGCTACCTGAGTCGGTCCCCACACGTCTGTGTGAACAAGCTGCAACTTCTGCCTTTTCTTAGTAGACCCAGTCTTGAGAAAACTAACCCTTTTCTATTTTCCAAATACACAATGCTCACAAAATTCTAGATCCATACTTTTCAAATCTGAAAGCATACCTTTAGACTTAAGGATTGACATCCCCTTCTCACTCATGTGGCCAAGCCTTGAGTGCCACAATTTACAATCCACACCTGAAGTAGATAAAACTGAAAGAGATTTGTTAGTAACACAATTACACAAATAGAGAGTACCTTCTCTCTTACCTCTGGCCATAACTAGTGCACCCTTGGTCACCTTCCAAGAATCTGCTGTGAGAGTTACTGTACAACCCTCATCACCTAGCTTACCTGTAGAAATCAAATTTCTCTTCAAACTAGGAACATGCATCACTTCTCTCAACACCCATGTGTTGCCATTCTGCATCTTCAGCTGCACTTTACCTTTGCCAGTAATCTTACAAGGCTCATCATCCCCTAAGTACACTATTCCAAAATCAACATGGATATAGTCACTGAAATACTCTCTGTTAGGGGTAGCATGGAAAGATGCACCAGAATCTAATACCCAAGATTCTATGTTATTATGCAAAGATAAAATTAAAGCATCTTGTGCAATACCTGCAACCTTGGCTTCTTCCTTTCCTTCGTGCTGGTTGTCCTCCTTAGGCTTTGACCAACAATCTCTGCTTATGTGCCCCATCTTTTCACAGTTCCAGCATTGTGGCTTCCTGCCATTCCTGGATTTGGATCTTCCTCTCACCTTAGACTTAGATCTTGATCTCCTCTTGCTCTTTTCTTTTTGCCTTCCCCTGCTCTCAAAATTTAAAGCATTCCCAGATGTCTCTTCTGTGCTTTTCCTGCGTATTTTCTCATTCAAGATAACACTAACAACATCCTCTACTTTCAAAATATTTGATGCAGATGCAGTATTAGAAACTGCCATTACTAAGCCATGCCAGCTTTCAGGCAAAGAACATAATATCAAAAGAGCTTTTATTTCATCTTCAAATACAATATTGACAGAACTTAACTGATTTACAATACCATTGAAATCATTCAGATGAGTAGAAACAGATCCACCTTCATTCATATGCAAATTAAATAACTGCTTCATAAGATATACCTTATTTGAAGCTGAGGGTTTTTCATACATATTTGCTAACGTGGTCATCAACTCTACCGTTGTTTTTTCCTGTGACAAATTAGATATCACAGTGGAGGCCAGACTCAATCTTATAGACCCAAGAGCCTTTCTGTCAAGAACTTCCCATTCTTCATATTCCATGTCCTTGGGCTTCTTTGCTATCCCACCTAACGGTAAGTAGAGATCTTTCTGATACAGATAGTCCTCTATCTGCATTCTCCAATGTTGGTAGTTCTTGCCATTAAACTTTTCCATTCTCAGCTTACTTTCTTCTGCCATTGCTTCTCCCACTCAAACAGAAATTCCTGCAGAAATCCCTGTGAGCAACCTGTAATCTGTAACCTGTAACCTGTAACCAAGGCTCTGATACCACTTGTTGGGGGATCAAACCAACAATAGATTACACTTTTGAAAGCAATAAACACAGAAATAAATCAGATAGATAAGTAACTAAAATGATAAATAGCACAGAATAAGATATACAAGAAAACACCCTGAAAACTTGTATTGAAACTCTTTACAATAGGAATACAATTTGAAGAAACTTCGTTCTTCCACACCTCTCTCAGATGCACACAAGATCTCTCACTAGATCTCTATTCCTCAAGAGCTCTCTCTCAAGTACACTCAAATCCAACAACTTGGATTGATGCAACTCTGTACTGTCCTTCAAACATTCACAATGTTCTACTCTTACAGTTCTACACTTCTCTTACACAATTCTAAGCTAAGAAGATCTTCCTACATATAGAAATAGGAAACTTGAGCATGATCTTACAACAAACAGTTAAGCCTCTTGAACAAGGGCTCTAAAAATAATATTGCTAATAATAGAGACGCAAGCTTGAGTTCACGACTCAAACTTATCATGCAAACACTCGCTGCTGTCCACGAAAATAGCTTTCTGGACACGCAGGTAACCGACGTCGGTTCCTGCCTGTTCGCCTGTGACCGTCGCCGGTCAAACCTATTGCCGATGTCGGTGCCTCTGCAACTGCCACTAACCGACGTCGGTCGCTCCTGACCGACGCCGGCGTCTGTGTAGACCCGAACCTGTTTTAGTATGCTCCTTGGTGAAGCTTTTAGCTCCACACCCTAACAAAATAAACTATAGATTTGTTTAAATTAGATGGAAGTATGTAATCATGTATTATAAAATGTGTTTATCTTTTCCTTTTAAAAACCCTAGCAAGGTTCTATACATAAATATGAGAGAGAGAATTGGAAGAACATAAAGGGGGACGAGTTTATTTGGCCTCATAAAAACATTGTAACTAATTTAGACCTACATATCCAATACTTCATAGATAGCCTCATAAAACATGGATTTTTTCCATTAAACTTTGTGTGTGATTGGATCATATACACTATAAATTTATGCTTTCTTTCACCTAGGTCCTCATTTGGTTTAAGCATGTGATATAGATTTAATTTCATAAAATTAAGATATATAAACTATATATTTTTATTTTTATATGATATGATTTAAATTTATTTTGTTTGATATGTAGATGAGTGTTATACAAAAAGTTCATTTGATGCATTTATATATATGAATTTAATTTAAATTAGGAAAAAATATTGGCATGTAAATATAACTTTAAGGAGATAACACAAGGACAAAAAAATAATTTCGGGTAAGCCCAATGTTTACAGGCATTTATGCATGGCTCCTTTGTCTCTAAATAATGGTTTTTTCTAGAAATAAGAAAATTTTAGCTTTCAAGGATTAAGAGACCATAGAACCCTATGACATGAATACAAATTTTAATAATACAATAATACTTATTAAATCCAAAATTTAAATTTAAATTTAAATTTACAATACTAAAGGAAGCAACATTGAACCAATGCAAAATGCACCAATAAAGTCTAATTTGATATTAGGATCTTTTAGATGCAACATAACAAAAAAAACATAGTAATTATGTTGAATGACCGGATTTAGGTATGTACAACACAATATAAATGTAAATAACATATTTGGAATTTATATCTGATAGACTACAACACAAGTTGTGTGATTGACTATAGGATTATGTGAGATCATATTTTAAATAGGTATTGTTGATGTCTCTTAATAAGTACAAATGTAGATACCACCCTGTTATTTATAGATAGGTAAAATACTCATGATCTAATCTAAATAATGAATGGGATAAATGAATCTCACATTGATTAATCTATGTGGTTCATATTTCACCAATATTGATACCCTAAGATTCATCATATGAATCATCTATTTGATTAGTTTGGCATCTAGATGAACAACAAGGTGATGGACAACCAAATATAGATATAGGGCTGACATGTCATCATAATACCAAGTGAAGATGTTGATGAACTCTTCTAAAAGTGCTATGAGGATCTCTTTCTCTTTAGAAGTGAGGATGGCCACAATATTGATTATCCTTAATTTTTCTTCACTGCCAATGTTTACATAAACTATTTTCTCAACTAATGATGGTGATTGATCCTGCTTGTATGCTAGGGGAGGAGGAAGCTGATATTAGTCAAGAGTTTTCGTGATGTCTTGAAAATCTAAAAAAATATCGTCAAATGCTTTATTTTATTGACAACTAAGAGAACTAGTTGATAGTATGGATTTGGGTTTATCCGATGCTTTAATATCATAAATAGAAGTTGAGAAGAATTCCTTGATGTTGGCACCTCAGAGAGTTCTCACCAAAATAATTGAAATTGAAATTGAAAGATTTAGTGAGATGATTGAACATAGGGAACCAATATTTCTTCATAATGGGGTGAAGATCAAGACTCCATATCTCCTTTTCAATCACTTTCTTATCTTCAATGCAATAGAACACAAGGATGAAAATAATTTTACATCTCAAAGATAAATCTCAACCTTATCTCGCATTGTCTGGGATCCATGCATGAAGAATACATAGCTTTGGCCATAGATTTACAAATCTATAAATTATGCCTATTGCCGAAAACCTAGCTTCATTTTCCAACATAGCATAGTTTTCTTCCTCTTCAAATTACTATAAATTTATGAAATGTGATGTTGAACATGAATTTATGGATGAACACATAAGTGTATAAAATTATAAATAAATATTATCTCAAAATTAATCACTAAAATCATTTAATTTTTTGAATTAAATTGCATTTTATAAAATAAATTAGTATATATTTTTTAGAAAAAAAATCTATCAATTAGGTTAAGAGAAAACATTAATTCTATGTATCAAAATATGTTTTACTAAATTTTATTATAACTATTTTAATAAATTTATAATAACTTTCTTATAGAAAAATAAATATATTTTTTAATTAGGAAAAATTAATATATATATATATATATATATATATATATATATATATATATATATATATATATATATTATTAGTTATTGATGTAACATTTATGTATAAATTATATTAGAAAAAAGTAATATTAAAAATAAATTATATATTTATTAAAATCATTTTTAAAGGCTAACCCAATATAAAAATAAATTAGATGAGATACAATCACCACCCTAGCTAGGCCAAAGACCAACTTGTCCCCTAGCCAACAAGTAAAACATATATGCCAATAAGCAAAACATATCTACCACCCAACCACATAGAAGAAAGAGTAGACGAACTCAACCCAAGGATGACACTAGAACACTCACCACCAAGCCACACATAAGACTTCCATCATTACCCAACACCTACTACTTGCATTACCTAACTCTCTAACCCATCTGATGCTGACTCCACCATGCATCCACCCAATCATGGAGATTACAGGTTGGATTCAAACCGTGCACATAGAGGAATTAAAAATTCCTACAAGGGAGGATCAAACCCAGCTTCACTTAGTATGGAGCCTAGAGCCCTCACCAGAGGAAGCATTAGATGCCCACCCCCATACATTCATTATAAAATCCTTGTTGCTGGAAGGACCCTCGATGACCTCCTTATGCCTACCATAATTGTGGTCACATCTAGATGAGCCAAGGACATGCCTACCAGAATTAGATTAGGGACATGCCCCTACAATTTTTCCATGAAATAAATCACCACACAAAAATGATCCTCAAGCTCATGAAACAATGTCAAGGGAATAAACCTATAATCATAATTACCTAAAAATGGAAACACATGCATGCCCTTGATTGGAAAGCCATCAATTACTTCTTGCCATGTAATTTTTTTTATCTTGGCTTTACCAACCTCTAGACCACCTCTTTCACCAAGTACTTGTTCTTCATTTATAATAAATAAAGATGCCACATCCATGTTTAGTTTCACCCTAAAATGAGTCTTAACTAATACCATGCCCACAATCTCCTTATCTTCTTCCATTAATGGCCCTGACTATATGATGAAAAATATTTAACCTCACCTCACTCACACTACAATCAAGAGACATTTCACACTTCTTAGATGCCACCTAAAGCAATGGCTTGATTATTGCAATCTAGGCCAGGCATTCTATGATCACTTAGCACACAACTCATTTACCACTCAAATTAAAACACAACACCCAAATGCTGTAGAATTTTAAATAAAATTAAATCACAACCAAATATACACAATATTCATAATATAAAAGAAATAAGAATTGTAAAAAATTAAAAAAAATTCTTCTTCAAATTATTAGAATCATTCTCCTTCTTCTCCTTGACAATTAAAGGTCAATTACAATGTATTAATAGAATTTCATGTTAACATTGCTTTACTAATTATTAAATAAAATATTTTAAATTTATCTAAATAATAATTTGCATGTAAAATCAACTAAAACTAACTCTAGCCTTTCTAAGGCTTTAAATTTTCTAAAAATATATTAACTAAAAATTAACTAACTGTCTAAATTCAACTCCACAAAAACTATTTGTGAAAACTAAATTTACACTAATAGTCTAAAAATAGAACTGAGTGAATTGCACTTCAACATCACTTTTCAACATCCTCCCCCTTGATGCTGAGAGGGCACATAATTTGATCTCTGAGTGTCAAAAATTGATCTATTGCAACAGCTTTCATGAAGATAGTTGTTAGTTATTCTTTAGTGTTGATGTATCTCAATTCTACTACCTTGTTCTAAACTAAATCTCAGATAAAATGATGATTTAAATCAAAATATTTTTTCCTACTATGATGGACTAAATTCTTGGCCAATTTAATAGCACTAATGTTATCACAAAAATTAACTGTGGACTGAACTTGAATCTCTCCAATTTCTTCAAGAAGTTTTCTAAGCCATAATGGTTGTATACCTACTAAAGTGACAGCAACATACTCTACTTCTTTAGAACAAAGGGAAATTATACTTTGCTTCTTTGAGCTCCAATTAATCAGACCAGAACCAAAAGAAAAACAATTCCCAAATATTGACTTTTGGTCATCAAAACTACCTCCCTAATCAATAGCACTAAAACCAACAAGATTGAAACTGTTAGAAGTGTAGTAATGAATACCAAAATCTAGAGTTCCTTTCACATACCTCAAAATTCTCTTGGCTACCTTCATATGTATTTTTTATGGCTCTATCATGTACCTTGAAACAAGTAAAACTAAATAAGCAATATCAAGTCTTGTGTGAGTTAGAAACATATAGATTCCAACAATACAACTATAGGCTAACTCATCAACTCTTTCAGTACCATCATCTCTACACAACACAACTCCAGGAGAAACTAGAGTGGAGACTGGTTTATAATCAACCATATCAAATTTCTTTAACATATCATTAGCATACTTTATTTGACAACTAAAAAATTTATTCTCCCTTTGATAAACCTCCATTCCTAAAAAATATTTCATGAGGCCTAAATATTTCATCTCAAATTCATTCATCATAGAAACTTCGAATTCATCATTCATCATAAAACTGCTACCAATATACAACAAGTCATCAAGATACAAACTTACAATTAGAATATTATTACATTCTTGTCTGTAGTAAAGGGTAGGTTCACTCTTACTTCTTTGAAAGCCATTCTCTTGAAAATATCCATCAATCCTATCATATCATGCTCTTGGTGCTTGTTTGAGGCCATGCAAAGCCTTCTTTAACTTGTAGACATGATTTTCTTTTCTTTGCACTTCAAAACCTTATTGTTGTTTCACATATACTTATTCTTCTAAGTACCCATTCAATAAAGCACTTTTCACATCCATATGATGGATGCTCCAATTATTTTGAGCTGCTAATGAAATCAACATTCTAATTATCTCTTGTCTTGCTACTGGTGAAAATGTCTCTTCATAATCAATTCCATACTTATGTGTGAATCCTTTAGAAACTAATCTCGCCTTATGCCTTTCAACACTTCCATCACTGTTACACTTAGTCTTGTAGACCCATTTGGTGCCAATCTTCTTTTTATCATGTGGAAGCTTTGTAAGCTCCCAAGTGTCATTCTTATGAATAGAATCCATCTCTTCTTGCATTGCTTGCATCCAAACTTCATTAGTATATGCATCTTCAAAACATGATGGTTCAAAATCAGCCTTGGTAAGTAAAGCAAAATTCAATGTCTCACCTCTGGGATTTTCTTCATGTGCTTGATTTGAACTCATTTGATAAATGTCACTCAATCTTCTTACCTTCTTTGTAGAACTAGGGCTTGAATCTGGAATTACACTTGGAATTGAACAACTAGATGAGGGGTTACTTGATGGATTTGTATCACATGGAACAAAAATATTAGTGGTCTGCCCATGATCAATATCATCCATAATAACTTCATTTAAAATAGATTTTGATTTCTCCATATGGCTTTTTTGATGACCATAAACTCTCCCTTCATCAAAAATCACATCTCTTGACACAATAAGCCTTTTAGTGAGAGGATTATATAACTTGTAAGCCTTAATTTCCTCATTGTATCCAACAAAAATACATGACTCACTTTTAGGATTTAACTTTTGCCTCTTTTGATTAGGAACATGAACATAGGCTAAGCAACCAAAAACTTATAAATAATTAACATTTGACTTTTTCTCATACCAGGCTTCATACAGAGTTATCCTATCAAGTGCACTAGTGGGACTCTGATTGAGAATATATATTGATGTGGCAACTTCAGCTCCCAAAAAAGAATTACTTAATCCCTTTTTTTTTAGCATGATTTGTGCCATCTCCACCACTGTATGATTCTTCCTTTTAGCTACACCATTTTATTTAGGTTTGTATGGAGTTGTGAGTTTTCTTCTAACACCATGCATATCACAATAACCTTGAAAGGATTTTGAACAAAATTTCCCTCCATGATCAGTCCTTAAGCATTTGATTTTGCACCCTTTATCATTTTCTACAAGGGCTCTAAACCTCTTGAATGTCTCAAGAGCTTCACCTTTGGTCTTCAAAAAATAAACCCAACACTGTCGTGAGTAATCATCAATAAAAGTAATGAAATATGATGACTTACCCAAACTTTTTTTCTGCATAGGACCATAAATGTATGAATGAACTAATTGGAGTGGATAATGAGCCCTCCATGCATTGCCTTTTGTAAATTTATCTCTTGCATGTTTTCCTTTAGCACATCCTTCATAAACTTCCTTGTGCTCTTCAACCTTAGGCAAACCAGAAACTAATGCTTGTGATGTTAGAATTTTCAAACTATGAAAACTTAAATGTCCATACCTGAGATGCCACAACCAACTTGTATCCTCATATGCCATATTAACAAGGTTCTAGTTATGTTCACCAAACTTCAATGGGAACATCCTATTCTCTGTCATAGGCACAACTGTTACCACCCTTTTTCCTTGATTCTTATCATAAATTATACATTTTGATTTTCAAATACAACTTTATAATTTTTCTCACATAATTTTCCAACACTCAACAAATTATGCTTTAACTTTGGATTGTAATAAATGTCTTTAACACTCTTCATACCCTCTTTTGTATGGACTTCTATAGCTCTTTTTGCAGCAACCTATAATGATTTGTCATCACCAAGCTTGATCTTAGATTTGAAACTTTCATCCATTATAGAAAAACATTTTTCATTCCCTGACATGTGGTTAGAACATCTAGAATCTAAATACCAAACATCTTTAGAAACATTTTCAACTTTGTCATAAGATAAAAATAAATTATCTGAAAGATTATCATCACCTTGAGCATCATGAACACTTTTATCATTATTACCTTCTTTTAATCTACACTCATAATTAAAGTGTCCATACATGTTACAATGATAATACTGGATATTTATTTTATCAAATCAGCGTCTACCTCTTCCTCTGAAACCACCTCTTCCTCGAAAACCACCTCTACCTCCATTTCCTCAAGTAATTATGATTTTGACCTCTACCTTGGCATTGATTAATTTTGATTCTACTATTGTCATCTTCATTTTTTTGTGATTTGTGATTTGGAGGAAAAAGATTTCTCATCACTTTCCCCAAATGAATCTCTCAATCTTTCATTATGAGACATCAATGATCCAACTAGATGATCAAATTGAAGGGTAGACAAATTCATGCTTTCTTCTATTATTATGGAAACATGGTTCCACCTTGGTGTGAGAGTCCTCAACACCTTTTTGATCACAACCTCATTTTTCACAATTTCACCAAGTGTAGCCATCTTATTGACCACATATTTTACTCTGAGACAATAGGTACTCACACTTTTAGCTTCTTGCATCTTCAAATTCTTGAATTCTCTCTTCAATGTCTGTAACTTGATAACTTTGACTTGATCACTACCTTTGTAAGCTTCTTTTAGAGTCTTCCAAGCATCCTCTGCTACCTTTGCTCGTACAATTCATAGAAATAGGCTCTTATCTAGAGCTATTTGAATATGAAATAAGGCTTGAGAATTCTTCTTCTTAGCCTCCTTCTTAGATGTTTTATCATTTGCTATGAGGGCATTCGAATCAGTTGGCTCTGCATACCCTGATTCAACAATCTTCCACAAATTTTTTCCTATCAAAAAAGTCATCATTTTGATACACCAATAATCATACTCATTTCCATCAAATTATGGAATGGGAAAGGAGTTAGAATTTGACATGATAAATTTTTGGCAAAATTTCAATTACTAAATATTTAACAAAAAAAAAAAACTTGCTTTGATACCAGATGTAAAATTTTAAATAAAATTAAATTATAGCCAAATATATGCAATATACATAATACAGAAGAAATAAGAATTGCAAAAAATAAAAATAAAATCTTCTTCAAATTATTGGAACCATTCTCCTTCTCCTTCTCCTTGAAAATAAAGATCAATTACAATGTATTAATAGAATTGCATGTGAACATGTTTTTCTAATTATTAAATATAATATTTTAAATTTATATAAATAATAATTTGCATGTAATATCAACTAAAACTAACTCTAGTCTTTCTAAGGCTTTATTTTTTCTAAAAATATATTAACTAAAAATTAACCAACTGTCTAAATTTAGCTCCCACAAAAATTGTTCATGCAAACTAAATTTACACTAATAATCTAAAAATAAAACTCAGTAAACTGCACTTCAACATCACTTTTCACCAAATACATCATCTCTAAAATCATTAATAGCTCCCCACATTAATTGACAAGGCATTGAAATTCCTTTTCACGTGTGATGCTCAAGGTAATGATGGAGTCTTAATGTGATACGAACAAGTTCCCTCCACCATTAATTATTCAAATAACTCTCAACAAACCTCATAGATTTGAGAACGAACCATAAAGGCTCATTGCTATGCACATGATTATGAAAATTAGAAGTGAGTGTACTAAATGGAACACGAAGGACTGCATTTTACCACTCCCTACACATGTATTTTAAAAATAATTACCAAAAAACGGTTAAAAATATGAGAACTTCAGAACAGTAAAAGTAGCTTCATTATTATTCCAATCTGAACAATTTCGGCTTTATAAAAAAATAACTTGTCAAGCAACATTGGATGCCCTTTAATGGCAATCCACCTGTCCTCGACCTCAGAGGTGGCCTTTTATTTTGTTAGAAGACAATTCATGTAAGAAATAATATTTCCTATGGAATCACATCCACACACAAAAGCATTTTCTCCGCACATAGTAACACATCTAATAAAAATAACTATTGCACTCTCCTGAGCAAATTTTGTTCACTATTGTAATCCATCATCGACTACAAATACAAACGGCCATCCGCAGTTATAACGTTTCTATCCAGTCTACTACTACATCTCCATAGATCTTCCAAGAATGTCCATCTTCACGTCCTCGCCTCAAAAACCCGTGCAACTCCATGGGTTATAACAAAAAACTTTGAGTCAACAAAAGCATCGGAGCAGCTTTCTTCCAGTTGTTTCATATGAGGAATAAGCTCCCACCTATTTTCGTCTAGATGATAAACTGCTACCTCACGCTCAATAATTATATGTATGATCTCCCCTACTACAATGTATATGAATCCTTCAGGAGATACAGAGTAGGCAAAATGAGCTCTTGCAGTGAGTATGTTAGTGCACCGCAACCATTCATTTGAAATAAAATTATACACTAAAACTAAGTCAGTTAGCTTCCTTCCTAGTAAATTATTGGGATCTAGTACATAACTGCTCATCAAATTTAGTTTATCGTTAACACACATACACTCATTCATGTATAGAACACTAAATTAAGTAGGAATAGGAGCAAGCCATTGGCACCTATTTTGAGTAGGGTAATATAAAATTACCTTACTAGAAATGTCAACCAGGCATATGCAGTGCTCCCGTATCCCAAAGTGCTTCCTGTCTTGATAGGACAACGGACTATTCAACACATCCTTCCTGTGCTTTTGTTGACACCTTTGACGTCATTGCGCCTTTCGTATGGCACTCTCAGGAGACACTCTCCACCTAATTCTTCTGGAAGTTTAGGAAATAGATAACCATTTCTCTGTCGAAGATGAAGAAAACACATAAACATATAGTGTAAGAAAACACAGAAGGAAATTATATAGTAGCATTTCTGTAAAGAAACAAGACAAAATCAAGCATCGGAAATAGGAGCGGTATAAATTGGGACAGAAATATGCTCTTTATTTAGAAATGTGTTCGTTAAATTTTTTAGTGTTAATTTTCTTTTTATAAAATTGGTGTTGTTTATTTAGAATGGCTTAACTCGGCTCTATAAATATTGAAATATCCTATTTATATACTTAATTACTTAAACTAAGTGAGCCTATCCAAGATTAATCACAGCAACTTTGTAAATTAACTTAAATATAATATTAATATTAATTTGCATCAGAGTAAAAAAAATTAAATTAAATTTATATTATTTTATTTTAATCGTGCCAAAATATTCAACATGTTTTTTACATAGATTCTATTATTCTAACGACATGAATAAAGGTAGTTTAATGCTATGAATATATTGGATATCATGTGAATATTTTAATTATGGACTTAATCACTTAAGTTGAACATGTTTTAATATGTTCATTATCATAATTAATTTATTGAGTCCTTTTATTTGGTTGGGCTGTAAAAATTATCTTGTAAATAGTAAGTTTGGTAATGTTTGGTTTTAGATTGATATGTTGTAGAACAAGGTAGTCGTTTGTATGTTCAATAAAGCACATTCTATTAATTGGAGTATGTTTTGAGTTAATATTAATGAAACATAATTTTATATTTTAATTAAATTTTAGTCGAACGTTATTTCTTAAAGTTAAATATTCTAAACATATTTTAATGTTATTTTTTATAAATATTTTTTATAATTTTAATTTTAATAAATATGAGCTTAGATGTTTTTTGTTTTTATTATATATAAATTATAAACTTGTTGTACAAGGTATCTATAGCTGTAATATGTATAGGTTGGAGATTTTTTGAGATATTTTTTAAGTTAATTTTGTTGGATATATTTTGAGTTGGCTTTAATGGA
Source organism: Torreya grandis (assembly GCA_037957365.1). Classification (NCBI taxonomy): domain Eukaryota; kingdom Viridiplantae; phylum Streptophyta; class Pinopsida; order Cupressales; family Taxaceae; genus Torreya; species Torreya grandis. The sequence continues at coordinate 622,316 of JARHVA010006083.1, read as the reverse complement.
TCCCTATCTTTTACAATGAATAAATTTATACCTAAGTTTCTAATTAAGTTTTTGTCTAATTTTACTTGTTAATATTAGATATTATAAACTTAACTTAGAATCACCCTCTAAAGATGTCCTCTATATGTGATTTTAAATCAAATTCAATACCTTGAATTTTAACAAATATGAATTTAAGGTGATTTTAGAAGGTTAGTTAAAGAAAACTTTAGAAGGTGACTATAGAAGGTTAGTTAAAGGAAATCTTAGAATGTGACTTGAAATGGTTAAAATGGTGTAGATTATTATTTCCATCTAGGCACTTTTAATTAGTGGGGCACTACATTATCAATGCTTGGAAAAAAGATCAATCACTTTCTTCAACAGTCTATCAGATGTCATGTATTAGGGATACTCCTTCGAGATGATACAAAAATCCATATCTATGAGCGTATGCAACCCATAAAAATTGAGTAAATCTAAATATTATATATCAAGGCCTCAATGAAACTCAGTGTATAATTTTTATAAAAAAATAAATAAAACCTAATCATTATTTGGGTATTAATCATGGGAATAAACAAACCTAGGGTAAAAATGAGATCTCATAAGAGAACAAGCACATTTGGGCATAGATTAATTAATGAACCTATAAAGTTTGATGTAACTCATAAAGAATTATCTTTTAATAACATCTATAGGTGTGCTTTATTATGTACCTACTTCAACATTAAATTTACACTCACATTATTTCAGGATTGAGAGTATCATCAATATTCAGATACCATGGTTGTAAGGGGATCTGAGTCCTTTGCATCAAAGAAGCATTAAGATTTTTTTGCTTTCTTTGTGGCTTGAAACAAGTGCCAAAATTGATAGAATGAGTTCCATGAGACAAAATTGGTTTCAGCGCTAGAACTTTCTGAATCTTGACTGAGTCATTTTGATCTTATTTGACCAACCAGTCAAAGCTTTCTTCTAAGGTTGTTAGCTTAGTATCAATGGAAGACAATTGAGTGCTAAAGATAGATATAGCACCATGTATTATTGTAACCTTGTCATGAGTAAACCTGATATAATTGAGAGCTTGATCTGTATGATTCTGAATATCATTCCAAACTTGCCTAACATGATTTGTATTGTCTTAAATAATGGTTAATCTATCTAAACTATTTCTTATGGACAAAACATCTTTACACAAGTCATCAAAATTTTCTACAAGGTGTGCATTAAATCTAGATAAGTAATTTCTCTACCTGAATTCATTAGAGGGTTCTCCCTCTCCTTGATAAGCTAAAAAAAAAATAACTGACAACACCTTCTTGCTATTTATATACACCTTTGTGAGGTGGCCATCTTCCACCTTTATACAGATTAACCTGATTATCTATATAAAATTCAAGAGTCTTTTCTCTGGGAAGACTCATCATAGTGGATGGCAACTAATTCTTAGGATCATGTCTTTGATTAATATTTTCATCTTCTATAGCAATATGGCCGTATCTAACAGTCTTTTTAAAGAGGAAGATGAAGGCCTTGGAGATGATATTGTGCTAGAACTATTAAAAGAAAAAGATCTAAGTATAATATTAACAGTACATCTATAAGTTTTATGGACATTAAGTTGACCTTTCATTTTGGGTGATACATTCTTCAACCAATCAAGCTTCCAGTCAGAAGGAATTTCAATAGACTCTATATACCCTTTCTGTAACTGGATAGTTCTACTTAATCATTAGGCATAAGTTAAATTTTCTAATATTTTAGGGTGATTTGTATTGGTCATACTATAAACAATAGTTAAATTAATGGAGGCATACTTGAATTCTCCAAACATGTCAAGACTAAATAAGGATGTAAACAATTCCCAACAATATAAAGAGCCATGTTTCACTTCTTTACATCCCTTGTCATGCACTGTGACAAAAAGGTTTGGACAAAACTCAAAACAAATAACTTTATCATTTATACTACCAAGATTAGATAATTGACAAGTATGTTTAAAATTATCTTGACGTCTATCACACAAGCCTAAATATAAAACATGTTTTATATTGCTAGGAATCAATGGAGTTATGAGAACTCAAATAAAACCAAAATGGACAAATTTGACATCTTCATGAGAGTGGATATAATTAATTCTAGACTTAGATAGTAAAGATAACAAATTTGTTTGGAAAGTATTTTTGGGCTTATAACTCAGAGTGAGTTCGATGGATTTGATTCAGGGTTTTACAAAAGATAAATAGGTACTATTATACACAAACATAAACTTCAGAGGTTTAAATTTCTTATATACTTGGCAAAATTTTATAATAGGGGTTTATACAAAATATTTTCTTTTTTTAGGGATTCTTCTATAACTTTGATGTCAGGACACTCAGAGAGTTGTTCTGGGACAAAAGGAGGTAATTAATATAATTCTTCAAATTTAGACTCATTCATGATTTCAACTATAGAAGATTCTTGGGATTTTCCAAATTCCATTCTAAGATATTAAGGTTCCAAAAAATGAGAAAATATTCTAGATAGGGAACAAATTTTACAAAGATGAAGGGGGCCTAAGACAATTTTATAATCGGCTAATGACTCAATGAAATAACCTCCCAAAGGTTTATTTAGCTACATTGATAATTTATTTTATAATCCCCTCTAGTAGAAGGTTATCACAAAATGTGTTATAGTATAATGATTTATAAATAAATTGAGACAAATAGATCAGCCATGATATATATATATATATATATATATATATATATATATATATATATATATATATATATATATATATATATATATATATATATATATATATATATATATATGTAATACAAAAATAAATTTATAAACTAATTTTAAATCAAAATATGAAAATAAATAATTCTCTTCCTTCTTCTCTTTTCATAAATTAAATTAAAATAGAAAAGATAAAGAAAAAATTAACAAAAACTCTACCTAAAATTAATTTTTTTAATTTTAAAATTTGAAAATGATAAAATGGTTAAAAATAACCTACTGGCCTATAAGCTTATAGATATGAAAACATTTATGAAGTTACCAATTATGTTTATAAATAACATCCAAAGATGTTGCATGAATACTAATATGAAAGGTACAAGTTTTTTTCATGAAACATAAATGTGGCAGAAAAAAAAAATTGAAATGGAAGGTTTTAACTCATGTATAAAAACAATATTTTGGAATGGAAGCCATGCTAATGATGTTGTGGAAATTTAGTTCAACTCATTTATAATTATTGACATTACCACCTAGTGGGACAGTGTATGATGTTATAATTCAATAATTTTGGATCCTTAGTGTCCTTTATCATCTCTTATTTCCACAAATTGATGAGATTATACATATGTAAAATTGAATTTTATTTACATGAAGAATTGCTGACTACTTAGAAATAAATAAATATATAAAAAGTTTATCTAAATTTTTATTCATCCCCATTATTAGTAAGCTTCAACAAAATAAAAATTTATGTTTTAATATATATTTTTCTTGAGTAAAAAAATTATCATTTTTTTAAAATTTTCTCCTTTGAAATGACAAATTACACTGTGTTTTTATATAAGAATCATCTGGAAAATATTTTATAGCAAATATGGATATATGTTTGAGTAATCAGTGATGGTAGGAGCACATTTGGTGAGTTGAGAATGATCACTATAGAATTACACAAAAGGGAAAAAATTATAGATGGTATATATACCTAATGAGATCATTTGCATATTGAAATAAGAAAAACTAAATAATGTGATTATTTGGAAGAGGTTAAAGGTGACTATCAAAGAGTCTCATGGATAGAGAAAATGTCAAATTATCAAATGACACAAAAAAGGGTAGAGGAATGGGGAAGGTGACTGATCAAGACTCTATAAAAAAAATCACATTATATTGATAAGGAGCTCTAAGGGTCTATTAAAATTAGGGAAGCTATAGGTCTGAGTCATCTTCCTTTAGGGAAGGTTATGTCTAGTGTGATAAGGGAATTCATGAAGGCTCCTCCTAAAGAGAGATTAGATCCTTGACTTCAATTTTTTTATTACTCTTCCCAATATTTAGGTATTAGGTTTTTGGGAAAGAGAGATCATTGAAAAATTTATTGGAAAATTATTGTCAATACGGTAGTCAAAATTTGGGTCAAGAATAAATGTGGATTCAAATTTAAAATTTATATCCAATTTGTTTTTAATTATTTATCCTAATCATGATTTGAAAAATTATATCCTAGATGGTGTCCCTTTGTTTATAGATGGGGAATCCCTTTGGTAAAAACAATATATCCTTAATTTTGAATCATTAAATCCAAATATTGATCTCCTTCCCACATGGCCTTGGTTGTATTTTATTAATGTAGAATATTGGAGTGAGAAGTGCTTAAAAAAATTCATGGAGGGTTTTTATAAATTCCTTCGAATCGACCTAGAAATAAAAGTAGGTACATTGGCCTCTTGTTCTATATTGTGTTTGTAATTGTAATTGTATGATGGTATACGAAAGACAATTTTTCTCAAATATCAAGGTAAAAATTAGTGCTATTAGTTTCATATTAAAAATATATTTTTTCAATGGTTAAAGATTTGTTATATTGGGCATATGAACAAAGACTATCCTTTTTTCAGTAATCAAAAAATATAACAAGAAATAGTAGAGTTTTTGAATTAAACTAAGTGGAAAAGAGTGATAAATAAGTTGTGTAAAATTATCTTAACATTGAATGCCTGGATTTTGATGAGACTCTAATGTTGATGAAAGGAATGAATCAATGGAATCCCTAACCCCCAACACTGTGTTTAGATAATGCAAAAATATTTCAAATTAAATAGTTAAAGTTGGTAAGATTAATCATGATACCATCTAAAAATAACACTTCACATACATAAAAAAGGGCCTTTCCTCTAGGTTCACAAAGGAATACTACATAGAAATTAAATTTGATGATAAGGGACATGAAAATAATGATTGTGAGGAAGAGGTATAGTAAAAATATATTCTCACAATATTCAATACTCAAGTTACCTCTTCTCTACTTCAAATTGTGGGAAAAAATTCAAGTTGGGTCATAAATATAAGATAAAGAATTTAAAAACAGAGGTCTCAAGTGGAAAATAAAATGTAATAAATATTTTGATTTAGTTTTAAAAAGTAGGGAGTAAAATTATTATCTCCCTATCCATGAACATCATATCATAGGACGTATTGTCCTTAATTCCCCTAAAAATAAAATCTTGGTAAAGCGTCAACTTCTATCACTAGATCCATATATGAACTATTGATTCTAGAAATGAAGATGAACATCAAAGATGCAAATGTTTTAATGAGTAAAATCTTAAATTTATGAAGTGAGATTTATTAGTTTTTAATGGTTACTTAAGGGCATTAGTTTTTTTTTCACCATCTTTAGTATTAATTGAAACTTTTAGCAAAGTCATATGTTTGTAGCTTCATAAATTAGTATATTTTTTTATTGGCTATGCCTTTTACTCATTAATGTCTATGGTCCTATTAATTTAGTCCTAATAAGATATTTTTTTGGAATAATATTACCTTAAATTATATTTAATATATTTAGATAACTATTTTCTAGGATGGGAGATCAATGCAATTATGTCTAGTACCAATAAAAGAGGTGGAATCCCCCATTCCTCACAAACTCACATTGAATTTTATAGGTTTGTTTCTTCCAATAGTCTATTAGACATGGACCCAAAAAATGTAATTCTCTCTTAGATAGTCAAAATATTCAGTTTTAGTAGCATATTTGAGTACTTAGATAGGTTCATGGTAACCTCTCATTAGTTGAAAAAGTGAATGTATATTAGAAAGTAAGATCCTTCCAATATTTGGTATAGACAATTCCGCATGGATAACCTCATAGAAAAAATACCCTTCATGTTCAAAGCTCTGTGTCTTAGAGACATATGTAGATAAAGGTGACTTTTAAAGGGCCTCATGGATATATAAGAGGTCAAATAGAAACTAGATGGTTAGATATGGATAAAATGGCAAAGGAAATGGAAGGCAACTGATTAAGTTTATAGTGAAAAATCATCTTTGATTGATATGGAGATCTAGGCATGTATTCAAATTAGAATGGCTAGAAGGATGTAATATATTCCTTTAGGGAATATTTTATCTAGTGTGAAAGGATATAATGCATGTTTTGATTGATCATTATTATGCTCTACACTAGGAGTGTGGAAAGATATTACATAATTTAGGTGCATTTGAGGAGAGAGTATTGGAGATATATAAATCATGTAGGCCTACGTGATACTTGAGATCCTCCACATCAAGAGATTCTAGGCATATTTATATCTAGGTAGTGATGACGATTCATATACATCTATGGATATTCTCCAAACATATGACTGAGGTTTTTTTATTTTTTGTATAAGACTTTTTATCATTTTGATATATATGTTCACATTTATTGATTATAAATGGTCTCTAAATAAATGTATAACATTAATTATTTATGATTTAGTATGCTTTACTTTGTACATGTATGATTGGATACTTGTATTTGATAGTTACACTTGATAGGAAATATTGCGAACATATGTTAGATTTATAATGTAAGTAATAATAAGATAATCAACATATGAAATGAAATATAGTTATAAGAAATAAAACTCAACTATAATTATCTAGTGGTGATTGAGTTACTTCTCATATTTATATCATGGTAATTGATGTAACTGTAAGCTACGTAGTTATAGAACATGTATCTATACATACTATTTTTGGTACCCAAATCTATTTTATATATATATGCAAGTAATACCTAAAACATTTTGGTAAAGGCATCATCTACGTGTCCCTCAATCGATATATCAATCTACCAATGGTTCCTTGGTAAGATTAGTGTGGGAAATATTGGTCATGGTAGAGGTGACACTAGGTTCAGGTGTTCTAGTGGTTAAATTTTATGAAGGCTAATGGACCATACCTTCGTAAAAATAAGAGAAAATGGATGGATTGATATTTTATTAATGACCTTTAGAATACATGGTGGAAGGAAACCTCAATGTGTCCTTCCAAATTGAAATAATTCATCAATATACAAGTTTGGAAATATTGTACACTTAAGTTTATAACAATTGTTATCATGATGTCCATTAATACCATGGTAAAGTATATAAGGGTTTTCCTTTTACCTTTTCAAATATTTTTAGTGGATAATAATAGTTAGGAGAAACTGTAATCAACTACCTATCTAACCATTCATGTAATATACCATGTGCTCCATATCAAAGCTAATCAAATTTTACAATAGTTACTTAGTAGAAGAATAATTTTGAGTCGTAGTAGGTTTCCTATATGTTGATTTCTTAAACTTATTTAAAACCTTTATTGTAGGTTCCTTAGTACATGTACTTTATGTTTTGGAGAACATTTTTATTCATGCACATTCTCCTTTGTAGTAGAGATATTGGAATTATGGTTATTGGTAGGTGAAGTATGTAAAATACGTTTTATGTTCATTAAGGAGCATGGACATATATACACTTCCCAATATAAGACATCAAAGGAGGTAAATCACTTGTGTAATTATCTTTATCTAAGTGTAAAAATGATACATGTACTAAATATGATTTTAACTTAAAAATCTAAGAGGATATAGTTTAAATATTACAAGATATCCTTAAACCAAATAAAATAGTCTTAAAGAGGTTTAATATAGGTTTATCCTCATTTTAAATCAAGGTTTGAAAATGTTCCAATGGTAGTTTGGGAATCTTGTGTTTATTAGAATGAAATAAAATTACATCCTCAAGATTTTTTATTATTAGTATGGACCCATTTTACAGGCTATAGAACCAACTAAGGGATTTCTTAGTTATGATCCCGTAGAAGGTTTTTAACAACAAGTGTCCATATTTTTCATATTGGTCAAAGGAGTTTATATATTATTTCAATTGATTTTTAAGATGTCCTTTGACATCAAAGTTAAATAACATAGGTATGACAAATTTGGAAGGATAGGGATATTAAAAAACATCTTGAGTAAGGGGTTGATCCTCTAATATATTGTCATCAAAGGTATCCTCATGGGAGGAAAATTTCAATTTAAGAGTATTAATTTGTTAATGAAGATCTCCTATGGTAGTTATCATAGATAGAATATCATAGGATAAGATAGTAAATAACTTCAATATTTGCTTAGAGGTTGTAAACTACCATCCATATGAAACATAAGAATACTATTCTCTTTGCCACCCTCTACAATAGGATCATCACATGAGTTTGAAACATTAGAAGTAGCATTCTTGACTAATGTTGTCATGATTTTTTAAAATGGATAAAAAATGGTGGAAATTCAATTTTTAATAAATGGCTAAACTTTTTGAACTAAAAACAAAACTATCAAAATTTTGAAAAAATCTAAATTTTTAAATAATTAGTTAAAAATTTACAGCCAAATTTCTTTATACCCCAAATTGTTTTAAAATTAATTTAAGACTCCCATGTAAGAGGTCGCTTAATAGTTCATGTAATTTACAAAAACCATTTAACTTTTTACAAGTTGTGCAAAGACACGTTACTTTTCCAGAAGTTGTGCAAATTGTAATTTCCTTTTTCTGCTTGGTGTAAATTAAAAAATCAATTTTGTGGTCTGTGCAATTTGTATTTTTTTTTTTTAATTATGTGCAAATTGTAAAATCATTTTGAGCTTCCCCTTTCTATGCAGTTCAAAATTGTATTTTTGTAAGTCATGTAAATATAAATCATGCTTTCCCAAACCATGTAAATACAAATCACATTTCCAAAATCCATGTAAATTCAAACTTCCACATTGCAATTACATTATTCAATTATGCAAATTTCCATTGTAAATTAAAGTCTCTTTTTTAAATTTGCATACAAACTCATTTAATTTTCCTACTAATCAGGAAAATATAATTATTTTTTCAAGTAATGTTAATAAAGGATTGTCTTCCCTTCTAAAATATTTTCTCAATTTTCATGTTTAACTCTATCAATTTTAGCGATTTAAAAATTGAATTTTCATTCATGCTTTATCCATCATCTATCCAGAAGAAATATTTCCAAGATCATGCAAGGGAAGCTAATAAACATAAGGAAGGTATTTTAATTGCTTCCTCAACCATTAAAAGGTCGTATAATATTTCCCAATAAAAAGAGAGAAACTTCAAAACAAATATTTTCATTTAACAAATGGTCATGCAAATTAATAGAGAGTTCTTAAAAAAAATTGACATATCTCTACTCATAGAATAAGGTGAAAAGTCTATAATTATTTTTCAATTTTTCAATTTTTTTTCCTCTTTCCTCCGAAGACAAGTTGTATGACTTACTAAAAGTGGAATTATAGCATTTTTAAATATTTTTGGGCTTTATATAGGCACCGTACAATTAAAAAGAACAAAGGAAGAAACATTGAACCAATGTAAGTATACAAATAGAGTTTAATTTGATATTAAGATCTTTAAGATGAAAATCATTAAAAAAACACAATAATTGTGGTTATTGATCAAATTTGGGTGTCTACAACACAATATAAATGTAAATATCATAGTTGGAATTTAGATCTAATAGAATAAAACATGAATTATGTGATTGAATATAGGATTATGTGACATTACTATGCATCATGAATAAGGATCTATTTGAATATACGATAAGCCCTAAGCTACCATATCTAGGGTGTGTCATATTTATGTAATGGTTTTTATTTTTGACAATTTTTTGTCAATGTGATTTCACTTGTATTCATTTTAAATGTGAGTATGGTAGCTTGATTCACTACGAGAGTCATTATGTACCTTCTTCTTCACTTGGAACGCTAGGCCCATAGTC